>LTAE01010916.1:1421-16051 GCA_001647135.1 Pontederia paniculata
TATATATATATATATATATACCAGTGAGGGACACGTATCGCGAATATGATGGTCTAATCAAATTTATTTATTTACTAATATTTTCTTTGCAAAAAGACAAGTTTACCCTTGTTAATTATCAAAAATTCTGCTCTTATCGCTGGGCTTTTGGGCCATTTTCGTGCAGGGCTTACAATTACACCCTTAGTTGGTGATATTTTTAATAACACATGATCACTCACTTTATACTTTCTTTTTACTTATTTGCATAGAATTTCTGCCTATTTTGAATTGTCAATATTCTTCTTTTTAAAATATCAACTCGTTGAGAATATGCCTTAATCGTCTTTCGCCTATCTCACTCCAACTCACAGGAGATCTACAAGGAGATCCATCATCTAAAGTTTTTATGAGCCATTACAATACTAGAATTATAACGATTATTGTATAGAAATATTGACAATACCAAGAACGTGCATACAATATGCCCTCAAGAGTCTAAATTGTCATTCGATTTATCCATCAATTTGGGATTAAAAAGTTGTGCTAAAATTCATTTTCATATTAAATTCATCTTGCAATCCAAAATCTAACTATAAAGAGAGTGTTTCTAACTTACATAATAGAAACTGAGAAACCATGTGGTCTCACTATTTTTTTGACATAGAACTCTACAATACTCTCAAAAGATGGATTATTTCTCATAGGTAAGAAGTGAGCTGACATTATAGTCTATCGACAATTATCCATATGATATCATGGTTTCCTTTTGTCCTTGGAAATCTCATAATGAAGTCCATGGTAATATGTTCCTATTTCCACTATGGTAATTCCGAAGAATGAATTAACTTAGATGGCATTTGATACTCAATCTTAACCTATTAGCAAACTAGGCACTTGAAGATAAAATTTTCGATTTCTTTCTTGATATTTTTTTCTATCAGGAATTTCGTTGGAGATCTTAAACATTTTTGTATTACCAGATAAATTAAAAACTTTGATTTATGAGCTTCATTCATAATCTCTTGTTTTAATTCTTTATTCCTTGGAAACCACAAATGATTGCTAAATCTTGTGGCACCGCCTATACTTAAAACAATGTATGAAGCTTCTTTCTCACATAAGGACTTCAAATCTTTATATATTGGATTTGTACTTTGTGCTTGAATTATTTTGTTCATTAAATCAAGTTGTATTTCCAAATGAAACATTAACTTTATCCTTCCACCAACTATGGTTGGATTCCATTGAACTTCACTATCCAAGATATTCCTCTTACGAATTTTCATTCTCGCTAATGATGCTTCACATTTTTCACTTAATGCATATACCAATATATTAACTTTACATGGATGATACATAATATGAAAGTCATAATCCTTTAAAATTCTAACCATCGACGTTGTCTCATATTAAGCTCTTTCTGATCAAAGATATGATTCAGACTCTTATGGTCTATATATAACTCAAATTTCTCTATATAAATAATGTTGCATATCTTTTAAGGCAAATGTCATTGTAGCTAGCTTTAAATAATGAGTAAGGTAGTTCCTCTCGAGATTCTTTAACTGCCTTAATGCATAAGTCTATTTTTTTCATTTTGCATTCAAACACACCTAATGTCAGTACCATATGCATACGTATAGATAACAAAACCGTCAGTTCCTAATGAAATAGTTAACAAGGTGCTGAAGTTAACCTTTCTTTCAATTCTTAAAAACTTGATTCACATTGAGACGACCATACAAATTTTGCTCTTTTCCTTGCTAAGTTAGTTAGAGGTGTCAAAAATTTTAAGAAGTCTTGAATAAATCTCTTGTAATATCTTACTAATCCAATTTTTCGACAACAATCTTTAGTTTATTTAATTCTATCACTAGCTTAACTTTTGTTGAATCTATCAAAATTCCATCTTTTGGTATAATATGACCAAGAAACATCACTTATTCAATCCAAAGTAATGTTTTTAAAACCTTGCATACATTTTATGTTGCCGCAAAGTTTCTACATAATTTTTAAATGTTCTTTATGTTGCTCCTTATGTGGGGAATATATCAAAATATCGTCTACAAACATAATAAAAAATTGAATCTAAGTATGGTCTGAACACTATGTTCATCATATCCATAAATTAAACTGATGCATTTGTTAGACCAAATGACATTACTAATAATTTGTAATGCCCATATATAGATCTAAAGCAGTTTTTGAAATATTTTCATCAGCTATTCTGAACTGATGATATCCCGATCATAGATCAATTTCAAAAAATATAGCACTAAAGGCCAGTTGATCAAAGAGATCATCAGTATGAGGAAAATGATATTTATTCTTTATTGTGATCTTATTCAGCATCTTATAATCAATACACAAGCGCACCCCATGGTGAGACACTAGATTGGATAAAACATTTATCTAGTAATTCTTGTATCTGCTTCTTTAATTCTTGCAACTCGGCATGAGACATTTTGTAAGGAGGTTTTGATATTGGAGCAAGTCCCTAGAACAAGTTCAATTTTGAACTCAATTTTTCGGTATGATGGCAAACCTGGAAGATCCTCAGGGAACACATCAGAAAATTTCTTAACCACCTCTATCGGCTCCAGTGGCTTATGTTGACTTAGTGTGTCGGTCTTTATTACACTCGCTAAGAAACCTCTCCAACATTTCTGAAGCATTTTGCAAGCTTTTACTACGGAAATCATCACTCGATTATCCTACTTGATATTCCATGGATTACCAATTTTAAATTATTATCTCTATTGATTTGTACTCTCTTTTCTCTAAATAAGAGGCAAACATTATACGCGGACATCCAATTCATACCCAAAATGACATCAATGTCTATCATGAGTGCTAGAATCAGATCAGTTGGAAAATCTTTTGTCTTCAACTGACATATCACATAAATATTTTCTAAAACCATAACACTCATAGGTGTGACCACTTTTAGATGAAATCCAATTCATTTGTATGAGTATAAGTCCCAGATGCATGCCACTCAAAAATAAAAAAATGACCTGCTCTTTAATCGCAAAACAAAATTAGCATTCCTAACATTCTACATAATAAAAAATATTTTCATCAAACTAACTATCAATGAGAACTTTTGCCAACAAAGCCACTAGCACTCTTATCTTTTTGCATAGACTCAATCATACCCATCAACCTATTAATGATGGCTTGTTGTTCATTAGGTGCCCTTTCCACTTTAGAGTGGTTAGCATCCATCCACATTTACAAGTCAAATAATTTTATGGGTTATTTCCGCTAACACCACCTTTACTATAACTTTTTTCCACGAATAACCCCAAACTATAATTTTACCAATTTTAGTCCCTAAACTATTTCCACTTTGACATTTTAGTTCTCTGTCAATTTTTTAAAATTAATTTTTTTAGATATGTTAAATGACATTTGTACCTTACGTAAAAGTTTAAAATATTTTTTATCTTTTATTACTTATTAGTTTAAAACACTTGTACCCTTTTGCTAATCCTTTATTATATTAAAAAAAGTAATAAAAGATAACAAATTATCTTAAACTTTTACATAAGGGTACAAATGTCGTTTAACAAATATGAAAATTCAACTTTAACAGAAAATAATAAAATCAAACGTTAGGACTAAAATGTCAAAGCGAGAATAATTTAGGGACTAAAATTGGTAAAATTGTAGTTTGGACTTATTCGTGGAAAAAATGTATACTACAAGAGGCGTTAGCGGAAATAACCCTAATTTTATTTATACTAATTAACATTGATAGGCATAATCAAATATAAAACTTATAAAGTCATAGAATTAGATCTTAAACTTTGGGTGGTTGCTCATGAAACCTTGCTTTGATACCATTAACTGTAACGATCGGAACATTCAAATGAGCGGAAGCTATTTATAACATATCTCTAAAGGTCGAACATCACAATTGACACATAAGAAACAAAACAAACTCATACACAAAATTTCTCTTAGCAATTACAAAATTAAAACTTCACATGTATCATAAGAGATAGAGCAAACACAAGCCAAAATATATCATAGTCACAACTTAAGATGGTTTTTTTACAAGATGATACAATGATCAAAACATACACATTTACATACATGTGTACATGTCCAAAAGAATATCCGAAAGTATTATAGAACACAAAAAAATTTCTCTTCAGTCATGCTCGTTCCATATGCAAAATGACGTCATGAGCATCAACCATCACCCGTCATCTCTTAACCTGTAGGATCCAAGTACAAGAAAAAAATATGATATTTCTCCCGTAAGAAAAGGCTCGTATGTAGGGAAAATAAATAAAATTAAATGCATAATGAAATTTAAAATTCTCTAATGTTAAATGCATATAGAGATTATTCATATAAAACATAATGCAATCCATATAAACAGGATATCCAATCCGTATACATAAATCCATAATTTAAAATGTTCATTTTAGAAAACACAAATATATCATATGTATATCATATGACATGTTATTCATAAAATCATAAAAGGCAAATCTTAAGCATGAACAATGCATACACATATAAATCCATAATTCACAAATTCCCTTTTTTTGGAAACACATAAGATCTCGTAAATAAATCATATAAAATATAGCACATGTTCACATCTTTTATTTTCGTTCATTATTTTTTCTTATCATATTTACAACTGGCATTGCACTATCACATCACACATCGCTGCAATATAGGTCTTTCTTTGGACCCCTGTAGAGATTTTATTTTAGCCACATAATGATTTCATTACTTAGGAGTCTCGGTAGATGAATTCTAGAGGTGGCCCCCACAGATTAACCTATGTGGAACTTAGTTTTAATTCTATATTATTGTGCCACATAATCTTTCAATTATTAGCTTCATTAAAGCACTTAAGGTCACATGATACACCTTGAAATTCAAAGTCCACATTTAAAGCATATTAAGCACAAATAATCAGAAATATGCATCAAAATTTAATACTCACAGCTAATAACATGGATAACATTTCTCCAACCTTTGAAATATTTGTTTAACACAAATGAGAATCAAAAGAATGATGCATAACTCATTCTTATCAATTCATAATCTCAAATGAAGAATAATTATTCACAAGACAAATAATTCATTTTTTTATAATTTATCATGAAATATATAATTAACCATGATTAAGACAAACTAATTGACCAATTAAGCCAACTACACATTCTAGCAGCTTGACACACACTGAATTTTTATTTGTAGTTTTCACTACAAAAGTTCAAATACAATGAAATCAATTTCATTTTGAAAATAGACTCGGAAAACTTCAAAATATATTAATTTTAAAATTTTAAACCTCATGAGTTACTTACATAAATTTCCATTATTACAAGAATTCTAGTGTTAAAGTTGTAATTCTGAAAACTGATAGATATCACTTGTTTTACTCATAACTCCCTTTAATCATATGATTTTGAGGTAATTCTAGTTGGATTGGAACCATAGTTATGTAAGGTTTCATATCTCTAAGTTTCATATTTTATCTTGAAAGAGATATTTACAATCAAGTTTGCCTATTCATCCCAACCAACAAGGCCCTGATCACTAATCAATTCATAACTCTCTAATTACATAGATTTTTAGAAAATTATTTCTTCTGTGGAAACTAGACTTCTAAGGGTTCATTTCAGAGAAGATTTATAATTTTTTAAATATTATAAATAATATTATTGATGAGGTGAACATTCAGCTACCTAATTCACACTAAAAATGTGTTTTCCAACTTACTTTCACAACATTAAATATATAATTTAATTCTCTACAAATCCAAACAAGTTAATTATTCAGCTTTAGACTATATTTTTTAGAAGCTTAAAACTTCACAAAATTCTTTAAAAAAATATTGGATCCACCCATACATACCTTAATAAATTCATGTTTCCTTTTAGCTAATTGTAGCACTTCCCTTTTCTTTTTTTTTTCACCTTTAACAAAATTCTTCATTCACCTTTGCTTACACTAGAAGCAAAAAGAGGTCACAAGGTGGCCAAAAGAAAACCAAAGTAAGATAAGGATAACCTCCTTGTATATATAGGGAGAGTAGTCGATTAATTATAATAGAAGAAAATAAATAGTAACAAGTTAATGTCCATAAAGGTTGGTTGTATGAGTTTAAAATAGGCTTAGCTGATTGGTCTAATCCATTTGCCAACCAATTAAGACAGAATCATACTAATGTAATATTAATCAATCTCATAAGCATATTATCTTAAACTATTTTCACTAACTTAGACAAGTAGGCACATTCTCTTAAAAGTAATTAATTTAATTAGTTACTAGTTAAAATAATAACTTTGAGATAATTAAGATACTATAATTAGCTTGAGATTAATTCCAAATAGATACTTGACTTAGTTTCAATTATTAATTAGAAAATAACTCAAAGACAAATAAGACATCATAAAAACTTAAATTTAATTACCACATAGAATAATAAACTCAATTTATATTTTTAATTATTGAATTACTTAGCAGGTACGTATTTAGGATATTACTCAAGTAGATATAAGATCAAATAGAATAAACATAACGATAAAATGACAATAGTTAACTCGATACTCACATAAAACAATACGTGACGATATAGATGATCTTAACAATTTAAATCAATGGCTTCAAGATGGTTCAATTCGGTAACATCACTTTAGTTTGACTTGGTTTGAGACAATATCAATTTCGATGGTAGGTCAAATGACTTTTCAATAAAATGTCATTCTTTAGAAAAATAAGGTCATACAACAAGTAATGAATTCAAAGGTCATTTGTATGTTCATTGAAATCGATCTGGTAAGGTAAACGACAAGGAATAAAACTCCAAAGGCCAACAATGATGATATAGCTTCAATAACATACTTTGAGCAATGAGACCAAACAATAAGAAATCATATTCCAAAGGTCGTCAATGGGTTCACTTCACGTCCAATCCGATAAGGCCAATCAGTAAGGAGTAGCACTCTAAGGCCCCAATATTCTTTCTTTCCTTTAAACAATGGAGATAATATGGAACAACTGTAACACTATTTTTAATACAATTCAATAGACGATAGAGAATGCAATCCTATATAATACAATCCCGCTATTATCTTTTTTTTTCAAATATGTAGGTGGCTCATTTTACAATCATTTTCTAATTTCATAAGACTACAATAGGCTAGGTGATATATAAGTGTTTAGGTTTGACTTGTCCCATTAATATATTTAATGATGTATTTATGTTCATTCGATAAACAATACGGAGCTCATAATAGTACAAATGATACAAAGCTCTTAACATCCATTATAACTTCCATTTTGTGTTGCAATGATAATAAAATAATATCAACAAGATACCAACCACGATAATAATAGGCCCATCATGTAGGGAGGATGCTCGAGTATTCTCTTTGTTACAGGGAGGAAAACTCTCTATACAATGGAGCAAAGTGGTACAACCAAACATTTGGCCCCTAATGACATTAAGCAATCAATAAACGATAGCTTCCAATAATACACATGACAACCATAATCATTAATCTTGTTACCCTTACGTGAATACCTAATATATGTCTTTAACGTAACAAAACAATATACAATATATTCATAGATTAAGAAAATATACTTTTTTAATAAATCATACATTATCAACTCATGGATTGTTCTTGTCATCTATCATAACCCCGATAGATAGTATGACGTTGTAAGGATTTCATTGAAATGATGAAGATCCAAGTGAACATTGTCTGAAATAAATATTAGCAATAATAAATGTTAACAAAGAGCAATAATAAATGAAATTGAGACCAATCACATATTCATACTCCCTAGGTGGAGTGCCACGACTCGTGTCGTTCCCATGAGCTTTCCCACGATCATGAAGAGACATAACCTATAATAGCATATAAAAATATTATTCATAACATATAAAAACATATAGAAAATAATTGAAAAATTAGTTTTTGATATTTTTATAGTAATGACAATATAAGCATTTGTTAGGGAAATAACTTGTTCAAGAGCTTGAAAAGTCACATATTTCTTCGCCAGTCTCATCAATCTCATCATCTTATAAACTGTTCATTTTCAACTTCAAGAGTATGACATATTTTGTCAATATTAACTTCTTCCATAGAACTATTTTTGTCAAGCATGTTGCTCTTTCATCAACGTGGGTGAAATTTATTACTCATGTGGTTTGATCAGCTTGATAATAATTGACATATGATATTTCATCAAATATAGTATCTTCAACATTCATCCTTTTCTCGAAGACCAATTTGTTCTTTACTTTGCATGTTGTCCACCATTCATAAGCACTCCTTTTAGCTGAATATCTTTCACATGGTAAACTTATTGTTCTTGCTCATTAGAGCGAACAATTCATTGGAATTAAGCCTTGATCTATATTTCACATTGATCAATCCATAAGTGTCATCAACCTTAATATCATTTTGTGGATCAAACCAACGACAATGTAAATGGAAACATTCATGTCTTCAAGATATGATAATTCCATGATTTGCTCAATTACACCATAATAATTCAATCATTTTCGCCATATAGACAACCTTGAATACAAATGCCACTATTTCAACATAGATTTGTTTCTTTCATATTATTTCGTGTGAAATCTATGATCATTGATGATGATATCATTATAAGTTCACACATTTTTTAACTCAAATTCCTAAAGTCTCTATTTGGCACTTTGTCGTCGTGCACTTACTTCTTAAACCAACTCGAAAATTATTCTATCTCGAAGTTGCAAAAATTGATCATTTGTCATATTACAATTCAGTTGTCTTTGGAAATCCTCTGAATTTTCTATACAAAGAAAAATGAAAATAATAATTGTGATATTTATAACCTAATATAAACAAATCTTTAGCCTCTCATTGTTTAATATAAATGTATGTCCTCCCAACGGACGTGCTGGAAACTTAAAAATGGATAAACCCCTCGTTAATGGTTTCTCACTCTACTGTCTTCATTCTGTGCGACTTGGGTTCGCCTTGTTTGGATTTTAAGCTCAAAGAATAATGATGTGAAATTAAAAACTTCCTAATAAAAATATGCTCCACATATAGATTTTTCAATTTTTATCTTATTTTTTGTCTATTTAGGTACAATATGCACCCTATCAAATGTATATATCCATCAAAATTGTACTGGGCCTGATATCTTTGTCTCATAAACGAGGTGGATGATCTAATGCTCCCATAGACATAAAAAAATGTTGGTGAAAATATTTTTTCTACTTTGCATAAGGTAATTGTAATTGATGATTTCAAACGCATCATCTAATTGTTATTCATATACAAATCTCAAAAATTCATCAACTTCGTCTTTAAAATCTTCATGCACATAATCATTATCATCTTTTCATCGAAAAATCCAACTTCGTTCATGTCTCGTTACACTACATAAATTAAATAAAATATGATTAAATATGAGAAAATTATGCTACATTAACTAAATATAATAAAACAAAAAATTATTCTAGGAGGGCGACCATTAATCATGACTATACTACATTAATCAAAGAAGAGTGCACGATTATAAATTATACTATGTTACTCGGGGAGGAGGGCGGGATTGTTGTGAGGAGGGCACACGACCCTCACCACTATGAGAAGGAGGGAGGAGGGCGATCACACCTAGAGGCGAGGCGGCGCACAAAACACGTTGACAAATAAAGAAAGAAAAAGCGAAAAATTTAGGGTACGAGAATTAGCAACATATATATCGTAAATCGTCAATACACTACCTCTAGTTTAATATTTTTTAGAAAAAAACAAAAAAATGCAACGACAATCCAAGGACCATCGGTACACCGTCGATAAATCGTGGTTAATAATTTCTGGAAAAAAGATTAAAATTCATTTTTTTCGCAATTGTTGGAATATGTTAGGAGTGTCACACTATTAGCGACAGCTAAATTAATCATTAAATTTTGTTGCAAAAATGTGTTATTCTTGTAGCATTATGGTCCGCTGCTTCATCACTTTCTATTCTACTCTCTTGAACACTCTTGCTTTCCAACACTATGCCCCCTCTTGGGTCTTTGCTCTCTCTCTCTCTCTCTCTCTCTCTCTCTCTCTTCTCTCTCTCTCTCTCTCTCTCTCTAATATTGAACATTTTTGCATGGATAAGAGGATAAAAACTAAAATAAATAGATAAAGGTTTCTCTCTCTCTCTCTCTCTCTCTCTCTCTAATATTGAACATTTTTGCATGGATAAGAGGATAAAAACTAAAATAAATAGATAAAGGTTGTGCAGTTTTTTTTACACGAATCATTTATCGTTACTACTCTTAAGTAAGCATATTACATGTAAAGATAAAACTGCTTGAAAATTAATTCAAAATAAATCTTTTTGTAGAAATGAAGATTCTAATGATTAAATTGGAATGTACATTCATTAGCTTTCCAATAGAAAATTATTGCCGGGTTAAACTTGGAAATCAAGTGAAAGTTGGATGTTTATATTTTACTAAAAATATTAATGTGTTTAATTATGTTTTAATTTGGAACAGTTGGATTGGATTTAATTTAAAAAATTAAATTAATTAAATTACTGTTAAAAAAATACTCGGCTGGGGGATGCATAAGGGCGCAGGGGATATTACAGGCAGTGGTTATTGGGTTGAGAACGAGAGGTGGACGACGACGACGGCGACGGCGGGACTCATCGGAGGTGATTTCCAAAAAGGTGCATGTTATCAAAGTAAACTTCAAACGAACATTTAAATGAAAGATTCATAACAGCATGATGAGTTGATGACAACAAATTATGTGCCATAGCATTATTCGAGAATGAACCTAATAAGATGTATGTAACTGAAGTTTCTTATTGAGAATGAAAGAGAATTTCAAATAAGGAAGCTATAAGTAATACAAGTATAAAGTTTATAGAGTTCGATCCTGTCCCAGAACGAGGTATTAAAAATTTCTGCACGCCAATATAAAATAAGAACATTGGTCGACCGACCATTGGCCGAATTTGGTTCTTCCTAGAGATTAAAAAAGCAACTCTGGCGTCTATTTTAATTTGACAGTCTCAGATATGATGCAATAATTATTGGCTTTCCCAAAATGAATATCATAAATCAAAATGGCAAAATCAACATATAATAGTCACAGTTTGTTTTGACTATGTAGAAGATTAATGAGATTTACATGACCCCACTTTTACCAGGCCCAATTGCCACCAACAGGCATTGCATGTTAATAATCAAATCTAGGGAAAAAAACTTATGCCAATCAAAACTATCTATAATTTTATTCTTTATCCACCAGTCTGCAACATTCCTTGAGTTAGCCAGGCGTCATCACGGGCCAAATACCCCAAGCAACCATCTTAAATCACCCAGTGCATACCTGTGAGATGTCACATCTGAGTTAACAAGAAGAGAGCGAGAACTATTGCCATGATGTCATGTGTTTGTAACCAAAAGGGTAGGAATCCAGCCCACACTCTGGCTCTTTGCGCTTGAGGGTAATGCCTGAACTAGAAGGCTGTGTGCCCTTTGCTTGTGCATCCACCAATCCACCATGTCCTTGCCAAAAGAATTGTTTCAGATTTCCACATTGATTTCCAGTATCCACTGAAGTTGTTCCAGAATTCAAGTCGAGACCAGGTCGAAGAACCTCCAAACCAGCTGACCTTGAAGGTGCATCACTAACGTTGACCAGAAAAGGAGGCCGTGCAGATGGCGTCCCATTAAATGCACCAGAAGCAGTTACCTGTGGAAAGACAGATCCTGAACCCATGTAGGGAATGCTTCCAGACATAGCATAAAAGGGTTGAGGCACGGATACGCCTGGCCTGTTTGGAAATCCAGTATAACTATAAATTCCAGGAGGCATCATTGGTCTACTACCTGCAGCATGCTCCAAATTCAGTCTATTTGACTGAAAGGACTGTTGCGATTGATTGGAAAAATCCTTCCTCTCAGAAGGCATTGTTGAACCCATTAACATAATGACAGGATCATCAAGTTTTGACAATCCATATCTGTTGGAAGACTTGGAAGATGATATATCAAAGTAGTGAGAACCATCAATATCAATGGAAGCTGGGTTATCGTTCAAGTCAAAGTCACTCATCGAAGGTTGTCTCGCAGATGATGAAGCAGAAGACAAGCTTTGCTCTACATTCTGGTGATTAATCTTGAAATATGGGGATGCATATGCTGGAACATCATCATCATCCAGGCGGTTGAGATCCAATTTCAGCCTCTCTGTTTTCACAGAACTAGCTTCCCTGGATGAATCTCCAGAAGGTAGGCCAGCAGAAGTAGGTAACTGCTTAACCAATATAGGTTCCACGACCACATCAGCTTCACAGTCAGCAATGTTCAGATCGATTTCGAGGAAGTTACAGTTCTGTCTTGAACCAGATTGTGTCTTTCCACCCTCTGGAGTTCTTCGGGGAGATGCTGGTCGGAAGGCACTAGTGGCAGCAGAACCTTTCCATCCCAGTTCACCTTCAAAATGGAGGGGGATGAATGACAACACTGGAGCTCCTTTGGAAGAAGCAATAATGGCAACAGGAGCAGACACATTAACTGATATATCAGGCAAAGGATTCATGAATGATTCAAGTTCCTCAGTAAGAAAATCTGCATTGAGATCAAGATCAATTTTCACTCTCTTAGACTTAACTGAATCCTGTATTAAAGTTTTGCACTTTGGTGATTCTAAATTTTGATGTGATTTCTCCAAATCTGAGTTTACATTCTGTGTTACGTCTGATTGTTCCTTGGTTGATGAATCACTACCAGAATGATCTTCACTTTCAGATGGCGAACTATTCAGACTAACTTGTCTGCTGGCTGCTTGGTCATGTACATCATCTTCTGAATCAGGACTACAGTCAACCCCTGCCTCCATAGGATTGACATCAGGAGAACTGCAGGGCTCTCTGTAATCAACAACTTCGCGTTCGACAGCAATAGCAACTTGCCGGGCAACCTCAAGTGCATCATCTATGATACCAAATTCTGATTTTTGGCTTATCGTTTTAATGGATTTTCCTTCACTCATTTTTAATGAATCAGTAAACATAACATCTCCTTTGACTACCCTTTTCAGATCAGCCTGATATGGGAATTCTTTTGTAGCACCATCAGTTTTAACAGCTTCGATCTTACGATTATAAGACTGAGAACCATCTGTGGAACTGATTTTACCAATACCAAGAATATCTTTAGTACATTTGGTAGCACGTACAACTGATTTTGGCTCTTCTGTGGTTGTTGAACATTTGTCCATATGGTAGTTAACCTCATGTTTCCCCAGTGGTTCAACAGTCTTTGGTAAACAAGATTCCGTGCTATTAGAACCCAGATCACATGAAATAGTTGGACTCACAACAGCAATGAGCGATTCATGAACAGATAGAACAGCGGATGAAAAACTAGAGTGGATATCTTTTTGGTTTGATTTATATGGTATCAAATCCCCTTCTTGTTTCATGCCATCAGTAACGTCTTTTGATAATGATTCCTCTGGCATGCCATCACCAACACCTTTCATACTACAATGTGAAATGCAAGTGGCATCCGATGCATATGCAGCTGTAGCAGAAGGCTCTTCAATAACAGATGAATTCTCTTGTTTGCAGTTCAATACAAGAGATGAACCTGATGAATCTGCCTCTCCTAAAACTGTAGAATTTATAACATTTGAAGAGGTTGATGGTAGCAATTGATTTGAAATAGAGATCATTTCATTCTTCTCAAAAACAGGTTGGGAGTTATCCAAACATATTGTGTCATCTAAATCTAGAGTTTCCATGCCCACATTTTGTCTTTCACAAGATTCTTTATCTGCCTTGATGCATTCAGATGTATGAACCACCTGTGAGTCCTCAAAGGTTCTCATTTCTTCTCTTTGGCATGCACCATCTGCTACTACTATATCATTTTCACCATTAATATCATCAGCTTTGATATTCCACTTATCATACAAAATTCTAGCCTTATCTTTAATTTCAACGCATTTATGATCTAAAAGATGTTTAATAGTGATTAATATTCCAGAAGTATTTGCGCTTTCAATATCAATTGGAAGCTTTTCAAATGACCCTAGTAGTGAATTTATCAGTTCTTCCACAATGATGCCATCAGTATCTTCACTGAAATTTATAACCTTCTGAAGCCATTTATTAAGAAAAGAATGTCCATTTAGAGAGAGAAATTGATTCAGGCATTCCTCATTCTTTGTAGTTGTCAATGTGCTTGCAACAGTTGACCATTGTCTCAATGCATCCACTCCATCACTTGTATCAGGATCTTTTAGATTTTGAATCACCAAAAGTAACTCTTCTACTCTAGCAAGGTTTGATATCCCATCCCTCATCTCAGCAAGTGTGAAAAAATCTTCAAGCGTCATTGAGGCACACACAGTAAGTAAGCTGGTGGAAGCATCAACAAACAAGTTCCATCTCCAAACTCTTTTTCAGAATACTGCGTCACCTCAACATGAAGTCCTGAAGGCACACATTAAGTGTACACCATCTCAAGTTCTTTCCCTGATGTCCTGCTAAAAAAAATAAATCATCCTCAAATAATCCACAACCTGCCGAAAAGTTATTGTTCTGGATATATATATAGACATATATATATATATATATATATATAT
>LTAE01010917.1:9695-20892 GCA_001647135.1 Pontederia paniculata
ACTAGAGTAGTCCTGTTATACTTGCTTATTAGCATTTACTTATGAGTAGGAAACTTGTATAGTTCCTAACTTTCTATTTGTCTCATATTATTCATCCGTTTTGGCCATACGGATGTGAGATGTTGATTATATCCCACATGTGGATTTTTGAGGGCCGGTGTTCCTCATATTCGTATTTTGATGTTGAGCCATCGTGCTCCTGTGATCACAGTCTATACATTTTATGGGCAGTTGTCCCTTTTTATGTTGATATTCAGTTTATATAAATTGTTGTATACGTGGGCATTTTTGCCACTTATCCATTTTACGCGGAGGTGCTGCCGAAATTTTTGGCAAATCCCTGACTTGGATTATCTTTATTTCCATTCTTCCGCACCGTTCAAATATTTGAACTTGATATAGTAATTTGTCTATATTAACCCCTCGTGATGGCCAACGGTCGAATATGTCGGGGTGGGTCGTCACAATACGGGCCGTGTTGGATGACACGAACCGTGTCAGATCTCCTACCCGAAAATGATACCCTCATCGGATTCGGGTTAGATGCAGCCGGAACGCACCTCTATAGACCCAACCGGCCGTGTTCTTTGGGACATGGTCGAAGTCGGAAACGGTGTGCGTAGTCACACCTGGACCGTGTTTATTGATGCGGTCCATGTTACAAGATTTCCCTGCGCATATGATTTGACATGTTGTTAACCATGATGAGGATGTATAAATTATAAGGAGATTATAGTAATTAAGATAAAAGATGTAATTGGCGAGACTTAATGTACTGATTGCAAATCGGGAGAAAAAGGAGGATGATGAGGGGGATAGGGGGTGTAGCTGCAGGCAAAATAGTGAAACCCCAGGCCGCGTGACTCCAAATCACTGCGTGACCATTGTTCCAGTTGCACGGTCCTCTCCCATATTTATGCAATGAATCTGCTCGTGGTACTGTACAACCACTGATGCCATGTAGCATGAAAGTACATGAGGCTCCCTTAAACTAATGAAGAGCTCTTCACAATATGATGATGATGATGATGATGATGATGATGATGATGATGATGTTAACACTAAAAGAAGATAATGATGATGCTTAATATGATATTTCTTTCAGGCATGACTTATTATTTTATTTATATTTCTATTGCTATTTGAGCCTTACATAATGGGCATTAGCTCACGAGAGGTTCGCCTCTCCTGCATCTGGACCCTGCAGGGAATTAGGTTTATGATGATGATGGTGGCGTGCACGTGCGTTGCTCTAACAATCTGCAGTTGCACAAGTTATCTTCTGATCTTTGATTATGTATTAGGATGCTATCGAGTTGTAATTCAAACTCATTATTTATGTTGAATCTTTAACACTATTATGATGTATGTTAGATTGTCTAGACCTTTATGTTGGATCAATTTAGCATTTAATTTTAATATAGCAGACTTTTAGTAATTGTATAGTCTTCCGCTGATGTGGCTTAGTCTTTGACTGAAAAGTCAAGAGTCAAGTCAATGATGTTATGATGTGTAATATCGCTCAAAAAGTTAAATTTTTGGGGGCGTTACATTTAGGTATCAGAGCTTAACAAGGAACCTTTTGGCTTCCTTAGAAAGTATGATGTTAAGTCTAGGTGCAACTATCATGAGCAGCTGTGACGCCATCAAGTAAGTATTCAAACCAATTAACTTTATGATGATGATGTAGGCTAATCACCCTATGGGTTTATGAAATTGCAGATGGCTAGTACTAGGGGTTCTAGCCAAGAAGGGAATCCAGCTTGTGGCAATGCACGAAGGACCAACACCCGATTGTGAACTCCAAGGACACTATCCAGCAGTTCTTTAAGTTGCACCCTCCTGAATTCAATGGGACGGACAACTTCGAACGTGCTAAGAAGTGGATCCAAAAGATGGAAGAGACATTCCAGGAAATGAAATGTTCTGAAGCAAGAAAGATCTTCTACGCGGTCAATCACCTGACTAAGGATGCTAAGGATTGGTGGGACACCATTAAGATCACCAAGTTTGCTGATAAGGACACCATCACCTGGAAGTAGTTCAAGGAGGCCTTCAGCACCCATTAATTTCCTGCCTACAAGAAGGCCCAGAAAGTTGAGGAATTCCTGCAACTGAAACAGGGCAACATGGACATCATTGCCTACATGAACAAGTTCATCCGCCTACAGCAGTACTCCAATCTGCAGGAGGGAATGAAGGAGAGCACTAAGCGCTTCGTTCATGGCCTGAACTTTGAGATTATTGTTGGGACCATTGGAAGCAACTGCATCACCATCGACCAAGCGGCCGAAGTAACATCTGAGCTAGAGAGGAATCATAAAGAAGAAATGAGGAACAAGACTGTGCCACACCATCCTGATCAACCCAGGCCCACTTGGATTAATAGGAGACGTGGGGATCGGGGAGGCAACCGTCGTGATGATAGAGCGAGGCCCTACGAACCTCGTGATACTCGACATGCCCGTTAAAACAACCAACAACCCCAACAGAGCCGAGGTGTCCGCCCCCATTACCAGAAGAACCACTACAGGGGAATGCTATAATTGTTGAATCTAGGATCCTGAGATTGTTTTGATGATGACAAATTTGTGAGGAACTTAGTTTGGACTAATGAACTTGTTGAATTGATTTCTGAAACAGGATATTCAGGTTCAGAGCATGATAGGTCGACCAAAGTCAAAGAATGGACGACCTATGCACATAGAATACATATTAAAAGAACTCTATGTGTGTAGTGGTCAGCCATAATATATGAAGTGGTCGACCAATATTGAAGGCAAATGTATGTGAAGAGGATTCAAAGGCTGAGCAGTCGACCAAAGATATGGAGAGGACGACTGAAGAAAAGGGCTTAACAGGAGAGGTCGCCTGATGAAGAGCAGAGGGCGACCGACGGTTTCACATATACGATAGAAGGATGGAGAACGGGCGGTCCAAGGAGAAGAGGACGCCTAGTGAAGAGACTTAGTCAAAGAGGGTCTTGGCTAAGCGAAGGAGAGGTCGTTCGATATTGAAGAAAGGATGACCGATGATCTGAGGATAAAGGAAATGGACGTCCAAAGGTCTCAGGGTGAAGACAATGGATGACCAAAAGATTGCTAATAGTGGAGTGGACGTCCGAAGGCTCTTGTGTTGAAGCAGTGGACGACCAAAGCAGATGACAGATAGGAGATCGGTCAACTGAAGATGAAGTGCGGACGACTGATGGACATCAGGTGAAGACAAAGGTCATCCGAGATCTTGATGAGAAGACAAGCGGGAGTCCAGGAGTTTGTCAGAGCTGATGGAGATAGAAGATCAGACGACCGCAGGATGAGCAGACGACCAATGAGGAGTCAGATGTCGTCCAAGGGCTGAAAAGACAAAAGCAGCGATCGATCATGATATCTGACAGGAGAAGAGTGGACGTCCAAGGAATCTGATGAGATGTTAGAGGACATCCGAGGAATGTCTGAAGGAGGAGAGGACGTCCGGAGATTTCAGCGGAAATGAGCGGGCATCCGAAGTTTGTTAGAGGAAGTTTTGATGGACGTCCGAGGATCTCTTTGGGAAGAGAGCGGATGACCAAAGCACTGACAGAAGAGGGAATGGACGTCCGAGGATCTCAATGTGGAATGAGCGGATGCCCGAAGTATCCACAAGGAGGAGCAGTGGACGCCCGAAGGATTCAGGGAGAATCAGCGGACAACCACAAGTGTGCTAGAGGATATGGCACAAGTCAAGTCGGTCGATCGAAGGTGCAGCGGGCGACCGAAGGATCTTGACAAGTCTTCAAATCCAAAAGTGGGCGTTCGGTGATTGAGGAGCAATCATCGAGCGACCAGAGCAATTGAAGAAGAAGGATGTGCACAAGGTCAATATCGGTCGTCCAAGGGTTTGGCAGACGACCGAAGGAGCTTGACATGTGTCTTCAACTCAAGGAGTGGGCGTCTTGTTGGATTGAGGTGCAATCAGCGGGCGACCAGAGCAGTTGAAAACAGTGAAACAAGGTCAAGATTAGTCGGCCAAAGGATTGGCGAATGACCGAAGGAGCTTGACAGATGGTTTCACTCGAGAGTGGACATCCGAGGTGATTGAGGTGCAATCAGCGGACGACCAGAGCTGAGTGGAAGTTGGAGAAGGTCAAGATCGGTCGACCGAAGATGAAGCGTGGATGACCGAAGGAGCTTGACCGCATTCTTCAACTGGAGAGTGGGCGTCCAGGAAGCTGAAGTGGAATCAGCAGGCAAACAGAGATAAGTTGAAGAAGGGTACTCACGTCAAGATCGGGGGGCCAAAGGATTGGCGAACGATCGAAAGAGCTTGACTGAGGGACAAAGGCTTCAACACTTGGAACTGCGGACGACCGATGATGAGCGGTGGACGACCGAAGCACCAGGCGACAGTTCAAGTGGAGACTTCACCAGAACAGCGATCGACCGAGGCAGGAGCAGTGAGCGACCGAGGGGTAGGTGAAGGTATTGTACTTGCATTAACGACTAATTTTCTGAGTGAGAGAATTAGGTCGTTAGTGCAGAGTATATATTATAATCACAAGAGTCTTGGGAAGCAACTTTGGCAAAATATTCAGTGAGAGCTTGAGCGAAAGAAAGCCTTAGTTCCCCTTCTGCAATTCGAGTGAAGAATCCAGGATAGAAGAGATTGTGAGTTCTGAGAGAACTTGTAAGAGGTTGTCTCCTTAAGTATATATTATAATCACAAGAGTCTTGGGAAGCAACTTTGGCAAAATATTCAGTGAGAGCTTGAGCGAAAGAAAGCCTTAGTTCCCCTTCTGCAATTCGAGTGAAGAATCCAGGATAGAAGAGATTGTGAGTTCTGAGAGAACTTGTAAGAGGTTGTCTCCTTGTCCTCGAGAAAGAAAGGAGAAGTTGTAAGGGAGCCTTCGCCCTTGAAGAAGGAATTTAGTGATATCTGGAGGTCTCGAGTTCGAGAAGATCAGAGCGGGAACGTAGGCTAGGAGTTCGGTCGAACCTCATCAACAAACTCTTGTGCTTTATGTTCTCTTTATGTTCTCTTTATTTCCACTTGTTCATATTTTCATGTATATGCTCCCGCTGATATAACAAATCTAATCTAACAAGAGTAAAATCGGAAAAAGTTTTAATACACCAATTCATCCCCCCTCTTGGTGCCATCTCGATCCTACAATTGGTATCAGAGTCAGATCACTCACAAATTTGTAACTACATACAAATAACATATAGATCTAGCCATCTAGGGTGTAAATGGCATCAACTAGTTTTCCCTAGGCGAGAGACAATCTACTTTTAGACCATCTCTATTTAATGCATCTAACTTCTCTTATTGGAAGATTAGATTGCAAGCTTATATATGTTCCATGGTTAGTGACATTTGGGATGTCATTGAAAATGGTTTCGATATGCCTACTAGACTAATAAATGGTGTATATACTTTTATTCCTAATAATGAGTTAGATGCTGGTACTAAAAACTTAATTAAATTAGATTGGAAAGCAAAGAATATTTTTACTATGCATTAGATCAAACTGAATTTAATAGAATATCCTCATGTAAAAGTTCTCACACTGCTTTGACACATTCTTTGAGTAGTAATAGAATCTTTGAGTAGTAATGTATCCGGAACGACAAACTTCATAAAGGCCTCACACTGCTTTGACACAAATTCTCCAAGTACTTCCATATGTTTGAATGAAAATAAAACTGATATAAATTTCGAACCTTCTGAGAAGAACATTGTGTTGTTATCAAAAGGAATTGAACATGGAAATGCTGAAATTAAACCTAAGCAAAAGAACTATGCATTCATGTATCATAGAAAAACAAAATGTGCTTACATGCATGCTGTTAGAAATGGTTATGTACACTCACATTCTTATATCACTCCTATTAATGTAAACAACAATTCTGTAAAATAAAAGATCTGCACATTTTCAGAAATGCACAGGTCATGAAAAACACAAAATTCTATGCTCATCATAATTATAAGAAAATCGTGTTAGGAATGTTGTGTGCTATTGTTGCAACAGACTAGGACATTATAGTTTTAATTGTAAAGCTAAGAGTTGTATATTTTCTAGCGTTAGAAAAATCAGGCTTCCTAAAGGAATTCTTGGTACTAACACCTCGGGACCCAAAGCACCTTGGGTACCAAATACAAAATTGTGTGGCGTTTTTGCAGGGTACTAGCAGAAATCAACAAGGTGATACTTTAACAAAGACTGCTCAAGACAAATGATTAGAGATGAAGGGAATATTTTGAGCATAATAAGAACACCAAGTGACAAAGCAAACCTTGGGGGGTAATGACCAAAAGAAAGTTCTTGGTAAAGATAACTCTAAGAACCTGCAGTGTAGTTATAAGAATTATAAGNATCTAGGATCCCGAGATTGTTTTGATGATTACAAATTTGTGAGGGAACTTAGTATGAACTAATGAACTTGTTGAGCTAATTTCTGAAACATAGGATATTCAAGTTCAGAGCATGATAGGTCGACCAAAGTTAAAGAACGAACGACCTATGCACATAGAAGACATATTAGAAGCACTCTATATGTGCAGTGGTCGTCCATAGTATATGAAGTGGTCGACCAATATTGAAGGCAAATGTCTGTGAAGAGGATTCAAAGGCTGAGCGGTCGACCAAAGATATAGAGAGGACGACCGAAGAAAAGGGCTTAACAAGAGAGGTCGCCCGATGAAGAGCAGGAGGCGACCGACGGTTTCACACATACGACAAAAGGATGGAGAACGAGCGATCCAAGGAGAAGAGGGCGCCCAATGAAGAGACTTAGTCGAAGAGGGTCTTGGCTAAGCGAAGGTGGGATCGTCCGATATTGAAGAAAGGACGATCGATGATCTAAGGATGAAGGCAATGGACGTCTAAAGGTCTCAGGGTGCAGACAATGGATGACAAGAAGATTGCCAAGGCTGGAGTGGATGCCTGAAGGCTCTTGTGTTGAAGCAGCAGATGACCAAAGCAGATGACAGACAGGAGATCAGTCGACCGAAGATGAAGTGCGGACGACCGATGGATATCAAGTGAAGACAAAGGTCGTCCGAGGTCTTGGTGAGAAGACAAGCGGGCATCCAGGAGTTTGTCAGAGCTAATGGAGACAGAAGATCAGATGACCGTAGGATGAGCGGATGATCGATGAGGAGTTAGAGGTCATCCGAGGGCTGAAGAGACAAAAGCAGCGGTCGACCAGGATATCTGACAGGAGAAGAGTGGACGTCCAAGGAATCTGACGAGATGTTAGAGGACGTCCGAGGAATGTCTAAAGGAGGAGAGGACGTCAGGAGATTTCAGCGGAAATGAGCGGGCGTCCGAAGTTTGTTAGAGGAAGTTTTTGCGGACATCCGAGGATCTCTTTGGGAAGAGAACGGACAGCCAAAGCACTTACAGAAGAGGGAGCGAACGTCCGAGGATCTCAATGTGGAATGAGCGGACGCCCAAAGTATCCACAAGGAGGAGCAGTGGATGCCCGAAGGATTCATGGAGAATCAGTGGACGACCATAGGTGTGCCAGAGGATATGGCACAAGTCAAGTCGATCGACCGAAGGTGCAGCGGGCGACCGAAGGATCTTGACAAGTCTTCAACTCCAGAAGTGGGCATTCGGGTGATTGAGGAGCAATCATCGGGTGACCAGAGCAGTTGAAGAAGAAGGATGTGCACAAGGTCAAGATCGGTCGGCCAAGGGTTTGGCGAAAGATCGAAGGAGCTTGATAGGTGTCATCAACTCCAAGAGTGGGCGTCCGGTTGGATTGAGGTGCAATCAGCGGGCGACCAAAGCAGTTGAAGATGGTGGAACAAGGTCAACATCGGTCGGCCAAAGGATTGACAGACAACCGAAGGAGCTTGATAGATGGCTTCACTCGAGAGTGGACGTCCGAGGTGATTGGGGTGCAANGCAATCATATATATATATATATATATATATATATATATATATATATATATATATATAGTGTGGTCATACTCAGTAGTCGTTATACTTGACAACTATTCAAGAGGATGACTGTTCGTATCCTTTGCGCTCTTCATCGTCTTCCCGCCGAGCTCGTGTTTCAAATCTTCTGAAGGTTCAAGGGATTAAAGGATCTCCAAAACATCTTCAAACACGATTTCGAACATCTAGGTAAACTTAAAACTCAAACTTCAAATCGCGAAATTTCATTTTTAAGCGTTTCTACTAGGGTTTATCAACGTTCCACGACTCTAATGGAATATAATCTTATTGTGAATATTTTTTTCACAGAATCAAATCTTTTCATCCTCTCTTCACTATCCTCTTCCTGTTACCCTAGATTCACGTACTCTTATCTGTCAATCGGAGTCATGTCTCCTAACAAGCAAATCGCTAAGAGACGTAGATTAGTAAAAACATCCCAAATAGCAAACCAAGTATATGAATCATCATCTTGCACACCACAAGAACCAACTGAGACAATTGAAGCTCATCTTAATGAGAAACCAAACACAGACAATCCTACCTCAACTGAACCCACTTTTAGTTCACGGTGGTATATTAGTGAGAAAGCTCATAGTCAATTCTCAATCTTTTATAATGAACAACGAGTAGTCGAACCATTTCACTCCATTGGCTGAAAAATCATTCAGCTTTCTGGTCTTAAAGAGACATTCGAAGATTATGAATGGATTAAATTTCTCAATCTTGATCAACTAGTCTATCCGAATCTAGTCAAACATTTCTATGTCAACCTCAGTTATGATGAAACATATGAAGAAGTCAAATTCTATCTATGCGGTGAACACTTCTCCATAACTGAATACAAACTAAATGAAATTCTTGGCACTCCGAGCTTTCCCCATATCAAACTTGCTCCAATGCATTGGCCTCACATCACCTATACCCAAAATCAAGCTGCAATAGTTGTGAGTGGAGGCCAAACATATACCTTTGTTCAAGCATCCTTTCATAAGTACTTTCACCTGTCATGAAAGTTGTTCACCACATCATCACTCACATAATTCTTCCTAGGGCTGATCGCTATACAGGAGTAAATCTCCTCGACTTAGCTGTGGTTGCAAACCTTGTTGATCCTGCAACACCTAGAATTTCCTTAGGAAACCTTCTCATGTGCCAACTTATTAAAACCAAGGAAAAGGTACATTCCAAATGGACCAAGGGTGCTCGTTTATATTATGGAAATCTCATCACCCACATGGTTAGCAATGTCCTTAAATTTAGATTTGATGATCATGAAGAGATTCTTCTCCCTACCAAGAGTGACAAAATCTCAGCAGTGACGTTGACCAGAAAAGGACTTACAAAAGACACTTTCCACTCCACTGCAGCTCCATCTGTCTCTAAATATCGAGATCTCTCCATAGCTGCACCACCAACCTCCGAGAATCAGGATCCCTCCACAACTACAGCTTCACTTCCAAGGTCTACAAAGTCACATAGAGATCTTCCCACTAAAACGTTCATCTTCCCTTCTCAGCTGAATGGCCTCCAAGTAGAGAAGATTGGACCTCAATGTGCACCAAAGTAGACATTCTGTCAACCCAGATCAGCACAATGTCCAGTCAACTGAGTCAAGCACTCGAGCTGATCAAGAAAGTGGCAAAAGAGCAATTTGAAAATGCTGAAGCAAGCAAAGATCTTCAAGCTCATCATAGTCAAGCCCGTCAACGGTGGAGGATCATGGATGATTTCATGCAAGCAACTGGATATGAGCCTCCTGCACATCCCCTTGATGGACACCCTATTTTTGATAATTACAAAAGGGGAGAAAGTAGTCAGAGGAGTGAACAAGAACAACCATCTGAGCCAGTAAAGGAGAGACTTGAACCTATTCCAGAAGTTCAAGAGGAGGAAAATAGGGAAGCTCGTGAGCCTGAAGAAGCTGCTGATCAAGACACCACTGATCTTCACACTACAACAGCTGCACAAGAAGGAGAAATTTATCAAACTAACATTGAAATGGTTGAACAAGCAGTAATTGTGAGAGAAGAGATAGAAAATGAGTTTCAAGACCCGTTTTCTGAACAATTCAGTGTCCTGGTGGAGGAAACTGTGAACAAGGTATTAGAAAAAACAACTAGGGTCACTAAGGACATTGCAGGGTCAACAACAAATTGAAAGGATCAGGGAGATTAGTTAGACAAAGTTGTATTGCAAACTTTTATTGTATCTAAAATTTCCTAGATCTGAATGACTGTAATGAATATTCTTTTGATCTGAATGTCCTGTGTAAAATGGTTCTTTTGGAAATGAAGTGCACATTGATATCTTTTTTATCTGAATGATATCTGTTTTTTTTGTTTCAGAAATGAATTAAAACATGCTTGTGAATTCTTCATGGCATTTATCTTTTATGAATGAAGCATGTTTTAAAGTATAAAATGATAAAAATATATTGTTGAGTATGTTCAATTTATATATCCTGAATATATGCATTAACTGAGGTGAAGAGTTATGCTGAAAAATGGGATATCAAATTGAGGGGGAGCATGTCTGGTTAATTAAATTTCTGTATAAGCCTTATGTTTATAACTAACCCTAAGTTCACTCCTCATAAGTTTGTAATCATCAAAAATGGGAAGATTGTTGAATCTAGGATCCCGAGATTGTTTTGATGATTACAAATTTGTGAGGGAACTTAGTATGAACTAATGAACTTGTTGAGCTAATTTCTGAAACATAGGATATTCAAGTTCAGAGCATGATAGGTCGACCAAAGTTAAAGAACGAACGACCTATGCACATAGAAGACATATTAGAAGCACTCTATATGTGCAGTGGTCGTCCATAGTATATGAAGTGGTCGACCAATATTGAAGGCAAATGTCTGTGAAGAGGATTCAAAGGCTGAGCGGTCGACCAAAGATATAGAGAGGACGACCGAAGAAAAGGGCTTAACAAGAGAGGTCGCCCGATGAAGAGCAGGAGGCGACCGACGGTTTCACACATACGACAAAAGGATGGAGAACGAGCGATCCAAGGAGAAGAGGGCGCCCAATGAAGAGACTTAGTCGAAGAGGGTCTTGGCTAAGCGAAGGTGGGATCGTCCGATATTGAAGAAAGGACGATCGATGATCTAAGGATGAAGGCAATGGACGTCTAAAGGTCTCAGGGTGCAGACAATGGATGACAAGAAGATTGCCAAGGCTGGAGTGGATGCCTGAAGGCTCTTGTGTTGAAGCAGCAGATGACCAAAGCAGATGACAGACAGGAGATCAGTCG
>LTAE01010918.1:2631-15006 GCA_001647135.1 Pontederia paniculata
AGCCTTAGTTAGAATTGTGTTGCCTTGAAAGAGGAATGCATGAATTATGGAGTGAAGCAAGAATCTATCACATTGTATATCACCAATCATTGCATGATTACTTTAGACGGATTCGAAACCCTAGAACATTTCCTATACATATTTTCGCTTAGTTGCATGTCGCATTTGCATATCTCTTTGCATTCTCTCCACTTAGTTTTAATTGTAGTGCAGGCTTTCTCTCCTAACCCTAACCATCTAAATAACGATTTGAGAACCATAATTCTAGTACTTGGCCACTTCCTCGTGGGATCGATATTTTATTACTACAACAAGGCCCTGTGCGCTTGCGGGATGCTTGTCAGTGACTAGTCAACGAGGATGTTGAGTTTCTTAAGGGGGGAGGATTGTAAAAGCATGCCTTGAGTTAGTCCTACGTACAAGTCATGGAAGGGATATTGGGTATATATGAAAGCATAACCTTGATTAGGCTTGATGCATTTTAATAAAATTGTGCGTGCTACGGCTCAAATCATACAATATCACATACTAGTCAAGAATGTTACACCAACAACATGGAACTAAGGTCGACCTTTATTGACTACATGCTACATAAGACAAAAAGATGAGATTCTCAAACAATGTACTAAATTAAAATGAATGAAATTGTGTTCATTAGACACAATACAATTAAAGAGCGAGTGTCTAGATGGAGGTGAACTTGGCGGCCATGTAATTCAGCCGGTCTTTGATTAGTGATCCCCTTCCATGCCTGATGTTGAAGTCCTTGTTAGGATGGTTATCTTCGTTCATATGGAACTTTAGGACTTTGTTGAACTCCTTAAGAGTGAGGGTCAAGTCTTTGTTATATATGCAAAAGGAAATGTTGTTGTCATCATCATTGCTATTAGTGACCACTAGGGAGTGAGGAATTCATTTGAGAGGCATGGACATCTCAACCATTTGGTGATGAAAAACTTGATCACTCTAATCCCGCTCATCAAACACCCAACATCTTCAATGAGGATGAGGTTCTACAAGGTGAGGTTGTAAAGGAAAAGTTTGGCCATGAAAGTCATATTCTTGAGCTCGAGTATGTGTTAAATGGTATTGTTGTTGATGAAGATGACATTCATGAGCTCATGTTACTTTTACAGTGTATATGCTCCTATCATGCATCCCCAACGTGGTCTTCATATGCATAGATGATTAGTTTTTTTGTTGGGAGTGACTCTACTAGTGATATGTTGCCTAGGTTTGGTGTTGTGAGGTATCGGTTATGAAAAATTGTGGGGCAGGTAGAGTCATACTAGGACAAAGAATGGTAATTTTGAGTGTTTGGGTTTGTTGGAGGTGAGTCTCGAGATATGGGATAAGATGGTGGCACCAATGTATAATAGATGACGATTGTGATGGTGATTTCAATGAAGAAGGCTATTACTGGTTCTTTCGAGAAACGGTATAGGGCCTCATGAGAAATGGGAGACTCCTCTAGTTGTTGCTCTATTGGTGTTTGCAAGACGCGTGTTGCAGACTCCAAAGCAATGCTTTTGATGCTTCTAATTGTGATGGTGCGATGATCACATGCAAGTCTCCAGGTTGCACCAAAGAGTTGATGTTGCAAACTCGACTTGTGGCTTGACTTTTTTGGCCATCGAAGATTATGATGACTCTATAGCATCTAGGCCCTTGCAGCACACATGAGCTCAGTAGGGAGCTTAGGGATGTCCTCATTCGTCTAGACGATGGGAGGAGGAAGGTTTGCGCAAGACATAGCACCTTGGCCACAAGTATTTTCTTCATATGCTTGATGCTTGTTGCATTTAGTGGGTGGCATGCGAAAATCAGTGCAGAGATATAGATGGAGATGAATCTGATCCATATTTGTCTAACTCTAACTTATGCCTCAAGGTGTGATAACCCTAATTTAATTTCATAATAATTATCAGTTTTAGTACCATTGTTATGCTAGCAAGTTTGTTAGTATTTATCATTCCTGTGACCAATCAAAATTTGCCAAGTGGAACATCAAAATAATATATAATTGCAAATAAATCCTATAAATTAAATTTATCATCATCATCATATATATATATATATATATATATATAATTAGGACTAATTGATATATTATGAGAATAAACTAATTATGCTAAATGTAAAAATTTGATTGGACCACTATTTTGACCAATGACCAAACAAGCTATCATAGGCTAATAGCTTGCTAGCTCTTGTTTGTCTTATTTGTTTCAACCACCTTCACTTGCAATAAAATCCTATAAAAATTCGTCTAATGCCTCCATCTCTTTGTTAAATCCACAAAAAATTCAAAAGATAATACCTTGAGTGGAGGGAAAAAAATTGCAACGACATACATGATTGTTTCAACAACTATTTTTTTGTTAATAAAATGTTAGTCCATAAGTTGATTGAGCAGTTTTGGATCCCTAATAAGTCATAACATTAGCTCTCATGTTGATATAGAAACTATGAATCCGCAACGAGTCATAGTATTAATTATCAAGTGGTCAAGTAACTATGCATCCTTAAGAGGTCATAGTTCTCCCATTGTGGATGTACTTGTGGGCCGCACGATGCATTTACAATATATAGACATTTGCGAGATTAAATATGGCAAATGACTCATTATGTGTGAATGGGAGATTGTTGGATAGCAACTGCTTGCAACCACCCCTAATGGGTATTATATGTGCATGTGTACATGAACACACATGTAACTACAAGCAACCACAAGATTGGCGGTTTTGATAACTTGTGTGCCGGTATCGATAACTTTCATGCTGTTTTTGGTAACTTGCATGGCAATTCCAACAACCGATCCAACACTATTTATTGGAGAAGTTAACTCCTTTATGTGTGGGAATGTAAAGTTTTGCAAGATTCCATAAGGTTGCCAAAACACATATAGAAGTTTGTAGTACTTTGGATTGTGAACAAGTGATTTGCTTTCCATTCGTGATTGCACTCCTGACAACGGTACAAACACAACAATTGAACATGGAAGAACCTCACATTTCCGCTGCAAGGTATTTAGTATACCAATATAATTATCCTTTAGAAAGTGATAGTCAAATATGATAGTAAAAAGTGAGAGCTCACGAGCCTTGCAACGATAGCAACAACATGACAAAAATTAGGGTTCAAGTGGTAAAATTACAAAGGACAAAAGAGAACATTAATTTCAATTCTTGTCAAGAAGAAAGTGTAAGCGCCCAAATTCATTTAAAATCCCATTTTGAAAATAAGCCTAAAACCCCTTATTAACTCAATGGATGCCTTAATATAAATACCTAAACCCTTGGACATCCACCATTTCTCCCCTTCTCTCTCTCTCTCTCTCTCTCTCTCTCTCTCTCTCTCTCTCTCTCTCTCCATCATGGGACATCCAAGTGATCACCATTGTTGCAGCTCAAGAGGGCTTGGGAGTGGAGCTTGGAAGACGAAGGGCAGGAAAAGAAGACATTGAAACTTCATCAAGCCTGGGGTGAAGAATAAAGCATCTTAGAAGAAGGATTTGGGATCATAATGACACCTTGTTCTTCTAAATAAGAAATGTCACGGGTGGTATAGAGGTTGATGTATGAATGATGTTCGTTCATTTGTTACCATGTTCTTTTCTTATCAAATTATTATGTTATGAGTTGTTTGATTATTGTTATGATTATGCTATGTTCTTATACTATTCAATTGAGCAATGTTATGATTCTCCTATGCTATCGAACTCTAGTCATATGAAAGAGATATGGTCCCAAGAATGTGCATATGATCCAAAGATGGTGACCTAGAATATTGAGATTATATTGGATATGAACTTCCTTTTGTGAAATTGGATTATAGGTTTTAAATTAGACAATTTAATGAATCGAGCTGAATTTAGGGAGGAAATGAGCATCAGTGGCTCACTACAAGTTACCCGTATTGAGGTTGAGCTTGCTACGTGCAGATCGTAGTGAGTTGTTTCCTAGACGTATTGCAACGTGGTTCCACTGTAGCGCACTAACCCAAATCGTAGTGAACCATTGTGCATTCCATATTGGATGACAATGGGTAGACTGTAGTGGAGCAGAGCCTGCTACGGTCAGATCGTAGTGACCGCACCCGATTGTAGTAAGGTTGGATTTCGGTCATAGAGTACTTTTAACTGCTCGTAGTGGGCCTATTTTAATCGTAGCACATTTATATTAATTTTAGTCGCCCTTATGCTTAAATGTTACCTTTCAATTATTTTATTTACACGTGTTATGGTGCTACCTTAGTTGCTATTGCTCAAATATATATTAATGTTTCAAATTCTTAATTTACAAAATCTTGCTTGATGATTGTCAATCGCCTAGACATCAAAATGAATACAAATAAGTAATTAGGTAAAAAGTTACAAAATTGATTGTCAGGTTTGATGTATTGTAAAGAACACAAAGCATGAAGAATTTAGTCGAAGACGCTTCTCGGGAGGCGATGTCCACTCACTAGAAATAGTGGATTTGTTTCTCAAATGGACCCCAAAGAAGGATTTGCCTAGCTAGCCAATGTTAATGGATTGGTGTTAGCCAAGACTCTTCATGCAAAGATAATAATCGATCATATGATTATATTAATGATGTAGGTCAAAGAGAACTCAAATGGATATGCCTCAAATGCAATGACATAAAGATGTAAGATGTAACATGTAAAGATCTAAAGAATGAGAACACGAGCATAAGATTCTAGTCACTTATATGATTCATGTGTGTTATGCTCAATGTATGAAATGCTTAATATATGCCATGCATATGTTATGTAAATGCTTTATGCTTATGTTTTGCATGAATTGTTTTATTTTTAAATATTATGACAACATTCATGATGACTATAAGATGATGTGCATGTTGCATGATGTCGGTCAACCTTTACATACTCTAATCGGGGCTTCCACCTTCTCTATTTTTAGATCCATGCAGGTGATGATGAGTGATGGACTTGAGGGTGGCTTGCTCATGGCAGCTTTAGTTTGCACATGGATATTTATAAGTCTTGTCATCTTTAAGTCATTAGTTGTTAAGTCTAATGAACTTATTATTCAGTTATGTTACGAGTCAGACGAGCCTAAAACTCAAGTATATTATGGCCATTTATGTGATGGCCTTAAATTAAGCTCCTATATGGCAAGAAGTTAGTTGATTAGGGATTTGGTTGTGTTCTGCTGCCAGGTTTTATTATCAAGATATATTTCCGTTGCTATGATGTTTATTACATTATGTTTAATGCCATATGTTATTGACATACTTTGTTTTTTTGTATTATTGCTAAGTAGATCCATATAATATAAAAGCCAAATGTAACATTGTGGAAACCCACATGGCCGAAGTCCGCATGTGCGTTTTGGAGGCGTTATGGTTTATGTATTAGAGCCTAAGATTGGCTATTAGATGTTTATGTCTAAGGTGTCTAAGTCCGTGTGCAATGGTCATGAGCAACCACCTAGTCCTAAGTGTATACTTAAGGGTAGTCTCCATATATTGTAGGATAACCAATGTTACCCATTGATTTCATGATTTATATTGAATAAAGATGCCTCCACGACGTGTGCCCAATGAAGTAGTGTTTGATAAATCGAATGTCGTCATTGATCACTTGATCACCATGGCACGAAATTCCCATTGTCAAGGCGATCCGGCTAACACGATTGAGGGGTTCCTAAGGCTTGATCACCTAGGTATGAGGGTGAAGAAGGACTAAGAGGGGTGAGGTATGGTTGGAGTATGCGTCTGGCATCTTTAAGTCTATGGACTGTAAGGAGGAAAGGAAGGTAGTTTTGGTCACTCAACGCTTGTTTGATGAGGCAAAGAATTGGTGGAAGGTCACACTGAGGACCAAGTTTCATGATGAGGTGTACATTCTGCGGTATCGCTTTGTTGATGCATTTAAGAACAGGTACTTCCCCCTGTACCTACAAGATCAAAAGAGGAATGTGTTCTTGTATCTTCAACAAGGAGACATGAAGGTAGACTAATACATGGTCAAGTACCTCAAGCTAGAGAAGTATGGCAACCTCCAAAAGACAAAAAGGGCAAAAGTCAAGAAGTTCATCAATGAACTCAAGCCTAGATTGAGGACTGGTGTCATGAGTGGTCATTGTGAGACCCTGAATGAGCTCATGGAGTTGACCATCGACTTGTAAAAAGACTTTAATGAGAGAGCTCAATATTTTAAGGGAAAGACTCCGAAGAAACCCAAAGAACAAGTTGACTAAGAAGCCCAAACAACAAATCACCCTACAAGAAGGAGGAACCACAAGGGAACAAGGGATCTTGCAAGAAATGTAGAAGAATTCATGGGTTAGAATATCTTTTAAGGATGGGTGTATGTTTCCAATGTGGCAAAGAAGGACACTTTGTTAAGGATTATCCGAAAAGGAGGCCTGATTTCAACGACAAAGAAAAAGGGAAGCAAGATTATCCACCTAAAAAACCAAAAAAATGGCTTACGACATGAATTGCTGAGGAGGCCCTTCAGTCCAATGAAGTGATCAAAGGCATGCTTCTTATTGTGGGACACTATGCAAAAGTTCTTTTTATTCTGGTGCTACCCATTCTTTTGTTCTACTATTTTCTATAAAATGCTTGGAGTGAACTAGTATCATGTATTGTCTTCTAGAAGAAACAACTCCTGTGGGTAGTATGTTAACTAGAGAGGTGGTACCAAATGTGCTTATTATAGTTGAAGGGTTAAATCTTGTCATTGATTTAGTAGTCCTATCCATGACCAACTATGATGTAATCCTAGGCATGGATTTGTTGTCAAAACCATGATGCATATGTCATGTGTAGATAAAATAAGATATTGTCAGGAGCTTCCAAGGAACCCATGTAATCATTTGAGGTACCTCATCAGTTGTGAGTATTGTTCTTGTATCGGCCATGAAATCCACCAAGATGTTAAGAAAAGGGTGTAAAAGATTCTTAGCAACTGTTGCTGCAACAAATAGTGAACAACCATTAGGGCTAGAGCATATGGATGTTGTAAAGGAGTTCATAAATGTGTTTCCTGAAGATTTGTGAGAAATACAATCTCATAGGGAGATTGATTCACAATCTAGTTGCTAACGAAAGTGGGACCAATCTCAAAAGCACATTATAGAATGGCACCGACCAAGATGCATAAGTTGAAGCATCAACTATAAGAGTTGCTAGACAAGAGTTTTATTAGACCTAGTGTGTCACCATAGAGTGCTCGAGTTTTGTTTGTCAAGAAAAAGGATGGTTTGTTGAGATTATTTTATTGAGTACCGAATTTTGAACAAAGAAACAATGAAGAATAAGTATCCTTTATCGTGCATCAATAATTTGTTTGATCAACTATCATCGACATTGATGTTCAAAAAAGATTGATCTTCGAAGTGAATATCATCAACTAAGGGCTATTGAACAAGACATATAGATAAAATTGCCTTTTGGTTAAGGTATAGAAATTATGAATTTCAAGTTATCTTTCGGACAAAGGAAGTCCCCTGTTGCTTTTATTAATCTTATGAATAGGTTATTCAGGTCATACTTGGACAAGTTTGTCATTTTGTTGATGACATCTTGATCTAATCATGTCCCAAAGAACATAAAGAGCACTTAAAGATTATTCTAGGAATACAAAGAGGGCACAAGTATATGTTATATTTTCCAAGTGTGTTTTTTTGTTTGAAGGAGATTATGTTGTTAGGACATATTGTGTCAAAGGATGGATTTATGGTGGATTCAAGTAAAGTAGCGATTGTTGTTGATTGGATAGGGCAAAGACAATGATAGAAACCCAAAGTTTCGTGGATTAGCCGAATATTATCAAAGGTTCATTCAATATTTTTTCAAGATGGCATCTTTTTTGACTTATTTGACAATGAAAGCGGTGAAGTTTGAATGGGCACCTAAGTGTGAAGAGAGTTTTTTGGAACTCAAGAAGAAACACACAACCAGACTTGTGCTTATCATTCCTTCAAGGAGTGGAGGATTTTCTATTTATAGTGATGCTTGTGGCACCGGTCTTGGTTATGTACTAATGCAACATGAAAGGGTTGTGGCCTATGCGTTTGAGATAATTCAAGAAGCATGAACTGAATTACCCAACTCATAATTTGGAGTTAGCGGTAGTTGTCTTTGCATTGAAGATATGACGATTCTATTTTTATGGAGAGACATTTGAAGTATTCATGGACCACTATGATTTGGAGTGTGTTATCACAAAAGAATTGAACATGAGGCGATGTAGATGGCATGAATTTCTCAAGGATTATGAGTTTTCCATAAGGTATCATCTTGGAAAGGCCAATATTGTTGTCGACGCCTTAAGTAGGAAATGGAAAGGAACATTGACCAATTTAAGGATTCACAAAAGAAATCTTCTTGAGGATATAGTACAATGGAATACAACTCCTATTGATGGGAAGGTAGTATTGATAATACTCCATGTGATACAGTCAAGCTTAGTGAGTAGAATTATTGAAGTTCAAAAGAAGGATTCAGAATATGACTACTTTCTATATGCGACAAGGAAACCATAAGTTTCACTTTTTGCAAAGAAGATGCTATATGCATCAATAATCATTTATGGGTTCCGAATGAAAAAGCACTTATGGAAATCTTAGATGAATGTCACAAACCCAGGTTTTCTATCCATCCCCAAAGTATAAAGATGTTTAAAGACTTACAAAAAAAGTTTTTGGTGGAAGAGCATGAACAAGAAGATTGCCAAGTATTTATCAAGATGCTTTTTTTTGTCAACAAGTAAAGATAGAGTACCAAAGGGCATACATATTGCTTCAACCTTTTGAAATTACCGGAATGGAAATGACAAAGTGTAACCATGGACTTTTTGATAGGATTACCAAGGACTATGATGGAAATGACTTGATATGGGTATTAAAGGATAGGTTGATGAAGTCGGTTCACTTTCTACCTATTAAAGCAAGTCAATCAATGAAAAGTTTGTTGAATTCGTATGTTGAGAAATTATTTAACTTCATGTGATTCCCACGTTCATAGTGTTAGATAGAGATCCAAAGTATAGCTCAATATTTTTGAAGAAGCTTGCAATATGCTTTTGGAGTAAAACTAAATTTTAGCATTCCATCTACAAACTGATGAGCAAACTAAGTGGAAAATTCAAATACTTGAAGATAAGTTGAGGGAATGATCATTAGATTGACATGGTAGTTGGAGTAACTTACCCTTAGTGGAGTTTGCATATAATAGTTATCATGCAACTATCAAGATGGCCCCATTTGAGGCTATATATGAAAGATCTTATACGTTTCCTTCATGTTGGATGGAAGTAGGTGAAAGAAAACTTCTTGGATCACAACTAGTGCAAGATTGCTCGAATAAAATTGACTTGATCAAGAATAACATGTTATAGGCACAAAATAGGCAAAATATCTATGCTAACTAAAATAAAAATGAACAAATCTATAGTGTTGGAGAATTTGTGATGTCGAAGAGTTCGCCAACGAAAGGGGTAATGTGTTTCAGCAAGAATGGTAAACTGAGCTCAAGATATGTTGGACCTTTTGAAACCATTAAGATAATAAACGAAGTGACATATAACCACCTTCATATGCAATGATATATGATGTGTTTCACGTGTCGAGGCTTAGAAGATAGCACCATGATAATGCCAATATGATAATAATTTAAGAGTCGAACATAAAAAAAGATTAACTTATAAGGAGCAACCGATAGAAGTATCGGAGTATCAAAAGAAACATTTAAAAATTAAGATAGTGTCTATCGTCAAAGTGGCATGGAAACACCATTATGGAAAAGAAGCAACTCAGGAACTTTGAGGATGAGATGAAGGAGAACTTTTCACACCTATTCGGTGACTACTTACTATTATGATTATGAAAATTCAAGGATGAATTTTATTTGGGGGGTGGGGGGTAGGATGTGAGCCCCCAACACCCCTTATTAACTTAATGAATGTCTTAATATAAATATCCAAACCCTTGGGTAGCCACCATTTATCCCCTTCTCACTCTCTATCATTCTCTCTTCCTCTTTTCTCTCCGTCATGGCACACCCCAAAAGCTAAGGTTTTGAAGAGTTGTTCACCATTGTTGCAGCTCAAGAGGGCTTAGGAGTGGAGTTTTGAAGGCCAAGGGGTGGAGAAGAAGACAATGAAACTTCATCAAGCTTGGGGGAAGAATAAGGCATCTAGAAAGAAGAAGAAGAAGTCAAGTTAAGATAAGTAAAAGGGATCCAATCCCAGATATCTCACCTCAAAGCTATTATTTGGGAATTGTAAGGACACCTTGTTCTTATAAATCAGAAATGTAGTGGATGACATATAGATTGATGCATGAATGATGTGTGTTCATATGTTACCATGTGCTTTTCTTGTCAAATCATGATGCTATGAATTGTTTGATGATTGTTATGACTATGTTATCTTCTTATAATGTTCAATTGAGCAATGTTTTTATTATCCTAGCTATCAAACCCTAGTGATATGAAAGATATATGAAAAAACTAGAATGTATATATGAACCCTATATGGTAACCTAGGCTAATTGTACAAAAAAATTATTTTTTTATGCTTAATTGGGCATGTTATGAAACCTAGAATTTAGGGAATATATTGTGTATGAACTTCCTATTGTGAAATCAGACAAGTTCGAAATGAAACTGGGTTGAATTTCAGGAGGAAAATGAGCATCAATGGTTACCTTTAGTGAGACTCAGCTCGCTACAGGCAATCGTTAATGAGTTGTTTCCTACCCGTAGTGAGCCTAATACAACCATAGTGCGACATTGTTCGACCATAACACACTAACCCAAACCATAGTGAACCACTGTCATTCCACAATGGATGACAATGGGTAGACCGTAATGCACCAGAGCCCATTACGATCAAGCCATAGTGACCACACTCGACCTTAGTAAGGTTGGAGTTCAATCGTATTGTACTTTTAACCACCCATAGTGGACATGTTTCAAATTGTAACATGTTTATATTAGTTATACCCGCCCTATGTTTAAATAACCTTTCAATATTTTTACATGTGTTATGGTGCTAGTGTAATAATTATAGTTCAAAATATGTGTGATGTTTCATACTCGCATGTAGAAAACCTTACTTGATGATTGTCAATCACCTAGACATCGAAATGGATCCAAAGTCATAATTAGGTTAAAAGTTGCAAAATTGATTGCCGTGTTTGATGTATTGTAAAGAACACGAAGCATGAATTTAATCGAGATACATCAGTTTTGAGGGAAGTAGTCGAAGATGCTCCCTGGAAGGTGGTCTACTCACTAGCAATAGTGGGTGTACTTTCCAAACAGATCCCAAAGAAGGGTTGACTTAGCTAGCAGTTGTTAATGGATTAATATTATCTTAAACTCTTCATGCAAAGATAATAATCAATCATATGATTATATTAATGATATAAGTCAAAAAGAACTCAAACGGATATGACTAAGATGCAATGTTATAAAGATATAAGATGTAAAGAATGATGAACATAAACATAAAATGCTAGTTATTTATATGCTTCATGTACGTTATGCTTAATGTAAGTCATATTTATGTTATATAAATGTTCTATGCTTATGTTGAGCTTGAATTGTTATATATTTAAATATTATGATGACAATATATGCATATTGCATGATATAGACTGACTTTTACATATTTTAATTGAGAAGTTTTCACATCTTCTCTTTTTGGATCCATGTAAGTGATGGACTTGGCGATGATTTGCTTATGGTGACTTCAGTTTGTACATGGATGTGTCTAGATCTTGTAGTCTTTTAAGTCATTAGTTGTTTAATCTAATGAACTTATCATTCAACTATATTACGAGTTAAATGAGTCTAAACTCAAGTATGTTATAAACTTTTATCTAGTGGCCTAAGATTAAACCCCTATGTGGCAAGATTTTAGTTGATTAGGGATTTTATTTTGTTTCTATTGCCATGTTTTATTATGAAGATATGTTTTCACTTCCAAGATGTTTATTATATTATGTTTAATATTATATGTTATGTACATACTTTGTTTTTATATAATTGCTTATTAGATCTATAATATATAGAAGTTCACGTGGATGAAGTCTTATAAAATGTGTAATTAAAGAGATGACAAGCACAAAACAAGCAAGAGATTACAAACTTGCTGAAGAAAAACTAGTAGATTAAAAAAGAATAATAAGTATATCCTTCATGAAGGTTAAAACACAAAAAGAAGCTATAAAAGGGTAACATGTGAAAGAGAAGTACAAGTAGAGCCTGTCGCATGTCATTAAAAGGATTCATAAATCATGGTTCTAATTATGTTTTTCACCGACACTTCTATCCTCTCTCTCTCTCTCTCTCTCTCTCTCTCTCTCTCTCTCTCTCTCTCTCTCTCTCT
>LTAE01010921.1:0-16040 GCA_001647135.1 Pontederia paniculata
TGCCTTCTGCTCTGGGCGTCCACTGTCTCCATCCTAAGCCCTCTGGACGTCCACTCCTTAGCCTGGCAGTCTTCCGGTCGTCCACTGTCTCCTTCTGAGTCCTCCGGACGACCGCTCCCCAATCTTTTATTGGAAGTTTTGTTCTTGGGGTCGCCCATTCATCAATCATCGGACGACCTCCTCAATTCAGCCTTTTTCTCCGGTCGTCCATTGTCTCCATATCTGATCGATCGGTCTACCTCTGATTTCCTTTCCTCCATTATCGGTTGCCCCCTTTACATCTATGGTCGACCGTTTATGCTCTGCTGCTCCTCATCACATTTTCTCTCCATCTGATGTTGGTCGACCGCTTCATGTACTTAGGACGCCCACTGCAAACATGTAGTTCTTCTGATATAGATTACGTGTGCACTGGTCATCCATTGTTTCAGCTCAAGTCGACCACTACTATGAACTTGAATATATCTTGTTACATGAGTCAGCTCAACAAGTTCATTAGTATAGGCTGAGTTCACTTACAAATTTGTGATCATTCAAAACATTCTCAGGATCCTAGATTCAACACCCGTGGGAAAAAATTCCCTGAAGTTGGGGCCCCGAGCGGGGATTCCCCGCGGGGATCTTCGTGGATCGAGGAATATTGCCATCCCTATCTGAGCCCATCAGTTACCGCTCGCCCACTTCACTCCAACATGCTGATGATCGACAAAGTCTTTCATAAAGAGCTTCATATGGGGTCATGCCGATGCTGGAGTGGTAGCTATTGTTGTAGGCAAACTCGATTAATGGCAGGTGATCGTCCCAGCTGCCATGCCAATCCAATGCGCATGCTCTAAGCATGTCTTCTAGCGTTTGGACTGTTCTTTGGACTGCTCATCAGTATGTGAATGAAATGTTGTGCTAAAGTTGAGTCTATTCCCAAGGGCATCTTGAAAACCCTTTAAGACTCTAGCTGTAAACCTCGAGTCTCGGTCAGACACTATGGTCACTGGGATCCCATGCAACCTGATGACTTCCTTGACATATAAGTCCATCAGGCTCTCCACTGATTGCTTCCATTTGATAGGGATGAAGTGTGTAGACTTAGTGAGTCTGTCCACAACTACCCAGATGGCATAATTTCCTCTTTTGGACCTGGGTAGTCTGGTCATAAAGTCCATAGCTATATTTTTCCACTTCCACTTCGGGATGCTCAAGGGCTTGAGCATACCATATGGTCTCTGGTGTTCGATTTTAACTTGCTGACAAACAATGCATCTAGACACATATTCACAATATCTTTCTTCATGTTATTCCACCAGTAGGTCCTTTGCAGGTCTTTGTACATCTTGGTACATAGATAAATAAATATAATGTGCCTCTTCAGCTGCTATCTGCTACTTCAACGAGGATAACTTGAATGGACGCCATGGGCTCGTAACTCGTAAGTCAAAGATTTTTTTAAGAAAAGATACTAAATTATCTATTGATGTAATAACCTGATTTGTCTTGGTAAAAAAAAACTAAGAGGCCTTGAGGAGGTTCATCCTACCAAAAAACATCAATAGAATGAGATCTATTGTAGTTCGCAAGATAGTCTGTTGCTTGATTTGCCTCACGGAATACGTGTCGAGCTTCAAATTCACAAAAGTATATGTAAGGTTCTAGACATCCTCCATGGTATTTGATACTCTCCAAGGGCAGCCCGCTGATTTCGTGAGAACAATGATAAGGTTGGTTGAGTCTCCCTCAACCCACACATTTCCAAATCCCATCTCTGCACACTTTTGAATTCCGCACCTTAGCGCCCACGCTTCCGCTTCTAGTACTGATGAGAAGACCCTACAAGAAGCACTTGCACAAATAAAGCCTCCATTTGTTGATCTTAGCAGATATCCTGCTCCCCCACCTCCCCATGCCTAGTAAATGACCCACCTATGTTGAGTTTTACCCAATCAGGGGGTGGAAACTTCCATCGGATCCAAAGAGGATCCTTTGGGGTTACTCCCTCAGGACTGCGGTGTTGTAGGAACTCCTCAGCATGTGTCTGCGCTCTTTTTCACACAACAGAAATGGATGAGGGGTGGATCTAAAATGGATGGCATTTATGAGATTCCAAATTTCCCATAAGCCAAAAGATATATAAGATACAAGTATGAGTTTGGACCTAACTTGAAGATTTGAACCTTCCAAAACATAGTCTCTTAAATTCCATGTACTAAAATGACATAAGGAATATGACAATTTAGTTTGGATCAAGTTACAAAATTGAGTGCTAACAAGACAGAGAAAGAACGAATGAGCATTACTTTCACAACATAGGCACCCTTTACCTGTCCAATTTCTAACGAATCAAGATATCTATTTTCCCACACAGAGTACATGAAGGGTTAATGTTGTTATCAAATTTGAGGAGCTAGTCCTTTGTTGGTAAGCGATTGTTTGAGAGCTTCCATAACAAATTGTGAACTTTTGTTGGCACAAGAATGTTGCAAAAGATTTTCCAGCCTCCCATCCGTGACTACTAGATGAAGAAGGCACAAACAAACTTAGGAATTTGTATACAGATCTAGCATTAGCCAAACCATGGGTATCTGTAACTCATAACCACATGTCATCCTTGGGAGAAGAAAGCACATGTATGTTCTCAATCAAATTTACTAGAGATGAGCCAAAATAATTTCTTAATATGTCAAAATTCCATGTAGATCCAGATAACAAGTCAAAAACATTAAGAGTCTGCAGAGGAGAATACACATTAACATAAGTTGGCATTTGATTAAAAGAAATGCAAAACAACCAAGGGTCACTTATAACATTTGTATTTGCACCTGACCTTATATGTTTTTCTGAGCCTCCCTTGATATCCTGGAGAGTCGGTAATCTTCCAAGACCAAGCCATCTCTTTTCCCTGGTGGCTTTCACTCCATGGATGTATGTTTCCATATTTGTTCCTTTCTAATTGACTCCATCTGTCTTCATTTCCATTTAATAACCTTACTACCCTTTTTCTCAGTAAGGATGCTCTAACTAATTTTGTGTTTCTAATTCCTAGACCCCCTTCATTCTTTGGTTTTTGAACTATGTTCCAATTTATTAAGTGAGAAATCCTTTTGTTTCCCTCTGCGGACCACTAGAAAGCTCTAGATTATTTTTCTAATGTTTCTACTATTCCAGGGGATAAATATATGGAGCTTAATGAGTAATTTGGGTATGAATTTAGCACTGATTTTTGAGGGTTACTCTTCCAGCTTGATTTAAGATTTTCATTTTTTACCTTGAGAGCTTTAAGGAGAGCTTGTGATATAAGATTGGTCCTTACTAGTTAAAAGTTTGTAGCAAATAGGAACACCTAAATAAGTAAAAGGGCAAGAACCTATCTTTATGTTCATCATAGACCTTACCTTAGGCTTTCCATGATGATTAAAAATCTGTTAGGAAGGAAAATCACAGACTTGTTGTAATTTATCTTTTGATTGATAATATGATGTGGTGTTGTTTAGAGTTAATTCAGAATTAGTTCAAATACATGCATTCAAGTTGAGTTATGACAATGTATTTGCAAGATGGTGAATCACATTAGGCAATCGGTTTTAAAAATCCTCAGACAACACTACGATTGCTGCAAATATACAACTATTCGAATTTAGTACTTAAGTTATTGAATCCACAAGGAAGAGAAAACAATAATAAAAAGAATAATCACTCTGATCTAAAAACATGATTAAGAGAAACAATAGCAAAGATGTAATGAAACAAGAATCTAAACTATTTAATTTTTGAGGGATTTAATATTGAGAAATGCAAAACAAGTAATCGTAAGATAAGGTAGAGCGAGACCAATAAGGTTGTGAACCTTAAAGTTAGTATTATGTCGGGGATCTTGAATCAGATTATCATTAACACATAGGGTTATACATACCAGATTGGATTTTCGGCAAAGAGATGAATCACAAATTCCTTTTCAAAGGGAATTCAATCATGATCTACCTGCAGTTATGCAGTGAAGAGCATGGAAGTGTCCCGGAACCTAGTCTAAGTGAGTCCAATAGCTACTACCAGGTTGAGGGTCTTTCGGCATACAACCCATGCATGGAACTTATGATGAAGCGCACTACCAGGCTATGCGGATCAAGATGGGATGACTAGTCCTCCAAACGTCTTGAACTCGAGAAAATAGCAAGATCGATTCTTCGTGGTTGCAAGAACGTGAAAACACCCAAGGATAACATAACCCAAATCATATTCAACGGGATATAAAAATCATGAACGCCCAATCTCACGAACGCCTCCGACTAAGAACGTATTGTTCGACGAGGAGAGAGTGCAAATAAGAAAGAAGATCGAACCGAACGCTAGCCTGCGCTCTATCATAATAAATCAAAACTCTTTGCAAAATATTCGATTCAAAAGAAATCAAACGATGAGTTCATAATGGAAAACAAAATAATTCAACAAGTTCAGAACCAAAAGTTTAATCTAATCCATCATCCCCTGGTACTAACTCTAAGTTATCCTACTTAGTTACAGAACATGTTCATCTTCAAATAAAAAAGCATACAATTTAGAGATGATCATAGTGTCTTCGTCTGCAACTTGTGCTCCAATGGCGATCGTCGTCTCCACTACTCATCCTCCTATCTCCAATGATGAGCAAATCCAAAAATGGCCTCCTTCCCAAATGGGGGCCTTGCAAATGGGAGCCTCCTTCTCTCTCTAGGTTTTCTCCCTTAAATATCTTATTTTTTTCTATTTTTGTTTTCCTTTCTTTGCTTGATATTTGTCCCATTTGTCATGTCAGAAATATTCTTTTGATTTTATCTGATTCGTCCTTGCCAATTATGAGCTATGAAGATTCTCTCGCCTTTCAGCGATTATGTCCTTTTCTAGTGGTGTGAGATGCAGCGTTGTGATGATTTTCTCTACAAGAGTGTGAAAGCTCTTTTCTCTGAAGTTCCTGAAATAAGAGCATAAAAAAACATCATTTTATTCTAAATGCATAAAATGATAGAAATTGAATCATGATAAGGTATGCTCGCTAGAAAGTGGGAACTTAGTACAAAATGGAGCTTGGGCTCAAAAGAAGACGTGAAAATAATGTTAAATATAAGTTCAAGAGACCTAATCTTATGCACTTGATACACTACACCATAATCCTACCATATTCCTTAAATAGTTTATGAGTCTTCTGCAACTGGAAACAGTTGTAGCCAGAGAATAAGAAGGTGATATGCAAATAACAAGTGACTAAGAGAGAACGATCCCGACTTAAAATGTATAATTTTTTCATGTGACACTTCATGATTCATCATGGATGTGAAGATTTGAGAGGTTAATATGAATAAATAAGGTGAGAGGGGGTCCCCTTGCCTGATATCCTTATGGATTTTAAATGCTTGTGAGAGTGATCCATTTGTACAACAAGAAAAGGTAGGGGATGTTATACACATCTTAACCCATTCTCTGAATTTTGTTGGAAAATTCATAATTTGAAGTACTTGTATTATTGTCTCCCATGTTATTCTATCAAAAGCTTTCTCTATGTCTATCTTAATAAGCATGCTTTTCCTCCTCCTTTTTTCATGCTATGCAATAGCTCTTGTGCCATTAGAATATTATCTTGAATAGATATCTTAGCAACATAAGTAGATTGAACCCGGTCGATTATGGCATCCAAAGTTGGCATGAGTCTATTTGCCGAAACTTTTGCCATTGTCTTATAGAGGACATTACACAAAGAAATAGGTCTATAATTACCTACCAACTTAGGATTATTTTTCTTAGATATAAAGACCAAATAGGTATGTGTCCATTCCAAGGGGAGTTGTGCATTATCAAAGGCTATTTTAATTCTATTTGAAATTTCTGGACCAATAATGTCCCAGTAGTTTTTATAGAATTATGAAGTATACTCATCATGGCCAGGGGCTTTGCAAGGTGGCATGGTCCAAAGACTATTCTTTTTATCTCTAAGCTAGTAATTGGAGAGTAGAGTTTATCATGCCAGTCATTTTCTAGTGAAGGAAGAGGATACCATTTACAACAAATTTGAGGTTGATGATCAAGAGGCCATAGCCTGACCCATCCTCTATTTGATTGATCTGGTTCCTTACTTGCCTCACTAGAGTGGTGAGGTGGAAGAATTTAGTATTCTGATCCCCATCCTTGAGCCAATTCACTCTGAATTTTTTCCACCATTTTAAGGTTATCTGTCTAAGGTAAACTGCATGTTGGTTATATAAAATTCTAAGTTTGGTAACCTCACTATTACTTAGGCTCGTGTTGGCATCTTTCTGCTCTAGTTGTTCAATTTGATATTTTGCTTGTTCGGCCTATTTTCTAGTCTCCCTAAGTTCTTCTTATTCCACTTAATAGTTTTGGCTTATATGGCATTTAACTTGGCTTGGATATCCATGGGTTGGTTCTACATATTATTTTGGTTCCACACACTTTCCACAATGTTCCTAGGTTGTGAGTACTCAAACCATAAATGTTCATACTTAAACAATTTCGCCCTATGTCTGGTCTCATTTGTGTTTACGAGGAGGGGTGTGTGGTCTGAAGCACATCTGTGCAAGGTATTCATTGTTAGGTTTGGAAATTCTATCTAATCTACAAAGAATCCTAGCTAAGCCTGAACGATTGTTGCACCATATAAATTGTGAGCCTTTTATTGGCATGTCTAGCAAAACCCTGGTCCCATATTAGTGTTCTAAAATTTCTATAGATTTAGTAAGCTTAAATTGAGCACCACCCTTTTTGTCTTCTGGGTTTAGAATACAGTTCATGTCCCCTAAAACAGCCCAAGGTACATCCTCTAAGTTAAGTTTAGAAAGATCATGCCATAGAAAATTTCTTCCCACATGTAGAATACTCGCATAAATACAAGATAGAAAGAATGAGAAATTACCTATGGTGATTATGGCATGCAAAACCTATAAGGAAAATAGGATTGGTGTTATCAGAACCCAGGTTATTTTCCAAGCCAAAATAATACCCTCGGTTGCACCTGTCCCTATTTTAAAGGTGCCTTTCTAGTGGTTACCTAACCTTTTGATAAAAACTTATGATTTATTTGTATATGTGTGTGATTCCAGTAACACCATGATATATGGTACATGTAATCGCATTAGGTCCCTAAGGCGATCCCTTGCCTTGCTTCGGTAAGCGCCCTATGCTTCCAATTATAATCTTCATTTATGATAAGGAGAGTTAAGGAGTGACCCATTTCTCGTGACGTCCTCCTTGCCTTGCATGACCAAATATCCTCCATTGGTATCTAGGTTTAGGAGCTTACCTTTTCTTGTTTCTTCCCTCCTTTTTTGCTTGATCCTAGTTGGAGGAGGACGAGAGAAACGTTTCTTCACCTTGCAAGTACGTTTGCTCTCTACCTGAGTGAAGGGGATCAAATCTTGATCAACTCCTTCTTCTTCTTCATCTTGAGAGGAGACCTCTTTAGGACCTATGGGAAGTAGTTGATCCGCAACTCGTTGTACCAAGTCCTCATGCGAGAGAGAGCCCTCCATTCTTGATGATAATGGAGTTCTTCCTCGGGAAGATGGAGATGAGCGCGCATGTTCTGTTTGAGCAGATAAGAATGGAAAAAACCCTGGATGAAGATAATGGAGGATTAGCACGTGTAAGAGAGGGGGTGTTGTGAGAAGGATCACGTGCTCCAGGTGTGTTTTCCTGTGTGGGAGATGGGACTAGTATTGGAGTTGCCACCTCACGTGATTCTTTGTTTTCGTTCGTGTGTGACGATAAAATTGACATTGAAACCCCAGGGTTCACCTCCATCATTTGATCCCTTGATGCACGACCCTCATCTATTATGCTTAGGGCATGGAAGGCATTTGTTGTGCAATTCAACAAGAGTTCTCCTCTTAGAGACCTTAACAAACTACACTACTTCTGGGTGTTAAAATTCTACACTCCGACTAGCTAATCAACAAATGCAAGTATGGTTCATTTCAACAAAGAATCAACTTATTGATATAGTGATCAAGACAAGTTGTGCTTTTGACAATGTCTACAAGTAGCTTGAAGGGGTGTCTTCTCACACTCACCTCTCATGAATAGTTCCATCTGATGAATCGTTCGAGCCACACAACTAGTCCAAAATTACAACATTGAAAACCATCTCAATCATCTCCTTTAATATCAAAGTGTAAATAACTTATCAATTGAATGTATCTATGTTTTTATATTTTCAACACATACAAACATGTAATAACTTTATTTATTTAAATCGAGAATAAAATAAATATAATCACCGAGAAATTATTTACTGTTGAGTTTTTAAGATCGAATCCAAAGATTTTATTATCTAATTGATCCAAAAAAATTAATTGAGCCGGATCAAACTCTACCCACAAACACCTTAAATCCCTCGTTCCCATAATGTAGCTTCCCTCTCCCCCTCTCCTACAGGGAGCCTCTTCCACCACAATGAGAGAAGGGAGTCCTCCCTCATCTTATGCATTGGTATGACTGTAACATCCAAAAAAAATAATAAACAAAAAAATAAAACCGCCTCACAACACTTGACGTGTTGTGAGGAGGGGTTTTGCCCCTTCTCTCATCCAATGAGAGAAGGGGAGGTGTGCTATAAAAGGGCACACCAGACTCCCGTTCTCGACAACATAACAACAAGAGAGAAAAAAAAGAGAGGGGAAGAAGAATTGGAGAGGAAAAGAAATGGAGAAGCAAAAAAGAGAAAGGAAAGAGAAAACGGAAAAGAAAGAAAAGGAAAGAAAGCACCGCCACCGTCCAGATCGGAAAAGAAGATTGTAGAAGAACGATGGACTAATAAATGGAGGTATGTGGTAAGGGATCCTTATTTATAAATTATCAAATTAATTGATATTGTTAATTTAGAATTTGTATTAATATTGATTTATTGGATTGAGTAAGAATGAAAATAGATATAGCACTACGGATTATCCGTAGTGCATTTAAAAACTATTGTTTAATAATTAATGAAAGAATTATATATCATTGTTCATATTTAATTATTAATAATTATTGAATCATCATTGTTAAATTGATAATTGTTAATAATCATGTATTAATGATTATTAAATGATAAATAGTTATGGCTAATTGCCTTATTGATATTGTTGATAACATAAATTAGATATTTTTATAATAATCATAATTTATGATTAAATGTTATTTATTGAATCATATTATGACATGTATTTATGATTGAATTGTGCTTCTAGTATTGATTGTAAAATTGATTGAATCACATCTAGAAGCTTTATTATATGTATAGCCGTAATTAAGCTTTAAAATTGATAATCATTGATTGTGATTGTAATTGGCATATTGTGGGGTGCATATCTCATCCCTGAATATTCCTAAACCATTGATCATATTTTGGGGTGCCGATCTCATCTCAGGATATTCTCAAGTCATTTATCTATGACCCAGACGTGACTACTATGTGTTACCCGGCTTGGCCAGCCTTATTGACATTGAGATGATCATTGTCTTCAATACATTGATAAATGAACACATTGATTGATTAATTGAATTATTGAATATTGATAAATATCATATGACATATCGATGGATTATTGAGGACGAATATTTGGGGACGGCTTTAGGAAGTCACGAGAGGAACTTTCAAAATATCATATGATATATGATAAAAAAAATGAAGTAAAAGATAAACTTCATTTGTTATTGATTGTTGTGAGCCATTGATCATTGATATTGATACATTGTATACCACGGGTAATTATTGATGCTCATAACATTATTGATAATTATAAAGATCGAATATTGATTAAGAAATTAAAGTAAAAGATAAATTTCATTTATTATTAATTGATTATGAGTCATTGATTATTGATATCGACACATTGTGTACCTATTGGTACTTATTGATGCTCATAATAATATTGATAATTGTAAATGTTGAACAATGATTATCGATAACATTGAATAATAATAATAACTACCATAATGTACTAATAAAAGTTAGTACTCATAGATGACATTGATTATTGCTAGAATATAAATTATTTCTGACTTATTGATATTGATTCATATTCATGAAACATAAAATTGTATTTATGTTAGAGTTATGAACTCATTAGCATCTTATTATTCTTTAGTTAATACTTTCTTAATATGCTAAGAAAAATAAGTACATTGAAACATATTGATTATAATAGGATAGTTGATATGTCTAGTATATTATTGATTATTGATTATTAATTATTTGTTGATATAATCTTTTTAGACCAATGTTAGGTCTCGAAATAAATATGACTACCACATACGACTAATTGGGATGAATTTTTTCTTCATTCTGGATCCGTGCAGATAATCGAGAATAATGGATCGTGGTGGCGTTGCTCTCGACGTAAAGATTGCACATGGTATATGTATAAAATTTTGTTATTGTTATTGAGTTTTACATTGATTATATTTTATTATTAACATTTTTTGTTGATTACAGTTTTATATCGTATATTGTTTATTGTCGTAGCGTTTCCGCGTATCGAATATCGATTAGACCGCGTGTTTAGGCTGAATTTCGGAGCGTTACAACGACTCCAGAGAGGAAGGGACTGTTTCAAGTTGGATTTCGTCCAGCTCCCTCCGGACGCCGGTAAATTAATTCCAAGACCAAATCCATTTCCTCACTCTCATAATAACGGATTAACAAAGGAAGATTATCCCCAAATAATGAAGAGATGAATTTTTTTCAAATTAGGTGTGCCATCAATAATTTTAATAACTTAAAACAATGTTTTTATATTTATATTTAACATATATAAAATATAAGAAATGAAAAGAGTAAGATGAAAGTAGAACGTATAAAATGAAAAAAAAAATTATAGCTACATATGCAAATACTAATGAGGATAAGGTGAAACAAATTTATAAATTATCAAGTGACATGTATAATTGAATTGGCATATATATGGTATATTTTTAACGTATTTTTACAACAAACCTAATATATAAACTTTGCAACGTAATAGATAAACAAATTATATAAGAAATAAAAAAGCAAAAATTCGAAATAGAAAAAGGAAAAGGGAAAAGCAAGGTCATTGGATGCAGGTCTTAGATATCCTGTAACCTTTTCTTCCTTCCCTTTCCAGCATTTCTAGGGCATAGATATCCTGTAAGCAAAAAATGATGCCTACCGATGTTGGGACGGTTCTTTTTAATGCTTCTATTTGGGGAAATCTGTACAATTTCGTTGTTTAGCTGCTTTATAGTGCCAATTTTTGTTTTCCGAGGATTCTTCATCAGTCTTCTTTGATGTGTTTCTGATAATTATTGCAAGCCCCCTTCATTTAGCATATGATTAGTTGTTTATAGGGTGCTTTGCAGGTCCACATACCATTTTCTAGAATATAAACATTATGGTAATCTATTGATGCTGCATTTGTTAAAAAAACTAATTATTTTCCATTACATTTTCTGAAACAAATAGAATAGACAGAAAGAAAAGAAATTATTTTAGGAGAATCACACAATTGAATAGGATTAACAGCTAAAGTTTCCAAAATGTTCTTTTTTAATGATTTTTAATGAAAAGCAGAATACAGTACAATTCTCAGGTATCATGTGACATGTGAAGGTGCAACACTCAAATTTGATTCTTATTTCTAGAATTTTGGTGATTTTTTAAGGATAAGGGACTTCCAAAACCCTATGGTTTCATTTATAACTCTTGTTAGTTACTGTGAATGGGCAATTTAAGTTCCAATTGACAACTTTACTCCCATACACAAGATGGCTTGGTTTCTAGGCCATCACCATCATCTTTCAGAAAACAAGATCCATAACGTTGCATCTTCACATGTGTGGATTTAGATGGCTTGGTTTCTAGGTCACCTCATCACCTTTTCAGAAAACAAGATTTTTCCCCCAACAAAATTTTTATCATAGTCTGAAGTGATAATTTTTCAACATTGGATCCACGTGATCTAGTAGAACTGATCCATATGGCAAAATTCGTTGTCTTATATCTTTCACCTGGTGTAGTTTCGGTCAATCTACAACCAGTACTTTGAGATTCTATGTTGCCCTGTGTATTCCTATGAATTAGTAACTTTTGTTACAGAAACCACATAAGTGGCATGGAATATAATGACTGTTTGTCAAAAATATTATAGTAGACATGCATTTTCAAAAAAACTACTTGACATTGGCATATCGTGCAGTCCTGTTATTCAGATGTCGATAGTAGAATGACAAATAGTTACTGAAGCAGCCTGCATTATTTTACAGGAACAATTTTCACTATGTCCCCAAGAAAGTTTTTTCATTGATTTTTTTTGTAGCAGTTAAGTTGATCCATAGTAAATGTATAAAAATACAGTTTTTATTTCGAGAGGAAAGGCAATTTCCCAATCCTTGTTAATAGGGTGTGAACTCTTTAAAACTACTTCAGGGACTAAAGTTTGTCAAGGAAGCTTCTGAACTTGTAATATTTATTCTTTTCTTCCTCGGCATTATATATATGCTTCTACTACTGCCTTATAAGTTTGTTCTGCTCAGAGATAAATAAAGAAATATCCATAATGAAGATTGTCAGGCATCCATACATAGTGAGGCTACATGAGGTATTGTACTTTCACTAATTAATTGAAATTGCAAATGTTAGTATCTTCTATTAATTTTCAGTTATTTCAAGAGCTTTCCATAAAACCATTTTGAGTTTATCTGTTCCCATAATGTTTCTCATAACTGCCTTTGGATTGGTTTATCAGGTTTGGCAAGCACGACAAAGATATATATCATCCTAGAGTTGATCACTGGTGGTGAATTATTTGATAAAATAGTAAGGCTAACCTTACCCTTTCAATGTTAAAGACTATATATATATATATATATATATATATATATATATATGTATATATGTCATATATATATATATATATATATATATATATATATATTGTCACTTGGTACATGTGTTCTCAATATACATGTTTAAAATATAACTCTTTGACCAAGGTTTCTATATTCGAGGAAGAGAAAAATACCTTAAAATATTTATTGATAAAGGTAAGACAACTTGTGCACATGGGATGATAAAAAAGAAGGAAAATTAGGATGGTCGAGAAGAGGAATACATGTGGTGGGCAAGGTCTCGGAGTTTAAAGATTTTTAATAAGTTTTAGAATTAGCCCATCAAGCTTAGGTTGTTTCGTTGAGGAAAAATAATATCCAAATCTTTGTTGCTAGAAGAAGCCAAAAGAAATAACAGCTTTTAGCAGGTTGATGCAAAAAAAAAGGATAGATATCCCTATTTATGAAGCTTTTATAGAGAATCTGGGTAATCTGTTTTAAATATGTTGAATTGCATGTGTGGGTTAACCTGTTAGATGATCTGACTGTTTTGGAAGAACTCGTTCCTTATTCCAGAAGTTTGCATATGTTGGGTAATTGAAGAAGTTTCTTGTTATTCGATCAGATTGCAAATAGTATTTCATTGGAGAATATTTGCTGATTCAGGGCGTATTCATTTGATTGATCTCAAGTCTTGCTTACTTCCACCTTTCTAACACTCCATAATTTCTTAAGATTATGTGTATGCATGAAGGTTGTAATGTTGATGGATTCAGCATTTACTTTATCTTGAACAATCTAGAATTTGATAACTTACTACCATCTAAAAGTTTGAACTAATATCATGAAGAAAGGGCTTTTCTTAAGAGGAGAAAGGATGTTTACTGAGGTATACAGTTTTCCTTTTCTTCTAGTAATTCTGTGTATCAATTTACTGGTTCACAAAGGTAAGCTCCCTGGGAATGAATGTAGACGACATTTTCAGCAAATTGTTGACGCAATTGACTATTGTCACAGTAAGGGTGTTTACCATAGAGATCTAAAGGTGGTTACATAACAATTTTCTATATGAATTTCATCATTAATTTTCAGATCTTGATAATCGTTTACATGTGTAGCCTGAAAATTTTCTTCTTGATTTCCGAGGAAATGTCAAAGTTTCAGATTTTGGACTTAGTGCATTGCCTCAAAAAGTTAAGCCATGTTCATCATAATGACAAATAATAACTCATGTTATCTCTGTGCTCTAATTTTTTTGTTTAATTTCAGGGAGTCGATCTAGTTCATAGAACATGTGGAACCCCTAACTATGTTGCACCTGAGTATGACTTTTGCTTGTGGATTTTTCTTAACTTTTCCAGTCATCAACTATTGTGTAAACTGATGATTGGTCATATTATTCTTCTATATCGCCACTTGATTGCGCATAGGGCATGATACGAAATATTCCTAACATTTATAGGCAATCTCAAGCTATTCGCTAACAAACTTCTAGCACATTGATACATATATTGATTCTGACTTTATTGACATAATTTTGGTTACTTTAATGTAGTTGATCAAAAGGTTTTGTTATCGGTATTAATATAGAGGATCCTTATAAGACACAAACTTATCGGGACAAATTGAAGAGTTAGGTTGCTTTGGTGTTTATTGGTATTTCTTGATAATATACTTCTATGAATGCAGTCTATCAATTATTGACATTATTTAATTAAGCATGATGACTACAATTTTGTCATAATCATCCTTTTCACCTTAAACAAATTTTGACGTAATTTATTCTCCACCTCTGCTTATTTGGCACTGTGATGTGGATTCTGAACACAAACTAAATTAGATATCATTTCTTACGAGATGGAAGAAAGGAGAGAAGGAGCATGAACATATATGAGAAGAGGAATCATTTTCTTAAAAAATCTGTTTTTTTACTTTGTATCTAAATTATATTAGCTATCATGGAAAAAAAAATTTGCCATTGCAAAGAGATGTATTATACTGTTTAATGGCCTAACTTATGGTGCTCCCTCATAGGTACTCAGTTCTCAAGGTTATGATGGTTCTGCAGCAGATACATGTATGATGATTTAATCAAGATATTGTGCCCAATGTGCATGATGCGAAAATTCACACATGTAAAAATATACTCGGCAAGTGTACCGATCGCTCAAGTAATAAAGAGTGAATAAAATAGTTGTCGATCCCACAGGGACTAATGAATTAAAAATCCGAAATCTTATTTGAAAACTTGAAAAGATAAATTTTAATAGTTTGTTTTGAAAAGATAAAACAAAAAGATAAGATAGAACAAGTAAGAGATAAAAGATTAGATTTAAGTTTTTAAAAGATAAATTAGATAAAATAGATTAGGTTGGTTAAGGATAGAAGTCTGTTAACCACTGTTATTTTTTGAAATTAATTAATAAGAACATCTAAATGTTGGATGACAGAAGAACTGATTTAGATTTATAAGACTCCGGAAAAGGATGTCTTAACTATTTTAACAATAATTAAAGCTAGGAATACGTAAAAACGTTAGACCCAAAATCAATTACTTTTAAAATGTAATGAAATCAAATCCTAAATTGCTAGGCCTCTTTCGAGTGAATAACAACCTACAACCTATGAATTCTAGAAACAAATAAACACAGGCCCTTGAATATGATCAAATAAATCCAGAAAAACAGCCAGAATAAAGTGACGCCGGAAACGCCCGCGTTGGCCGAAACGGATCGCATCGGCACTGTGAAAAACGCGACACCTAATTTATGAGAGAGAATACGGTCGAGTCCTTAAGAGGATTACGATCGCGTTCGTCTCGAATAAAATAGTATTAAATAATGGAGAACGGCAGAACTGGGCGCGTGATCAACACGGCCCGAGTCGGCTACAGGAAAAGACACGGTCGAGTCCTGAAAAGGATCACGACCGCGTTTCGATAAAAACAATAAAATAATCAAACGTCAGCATACGACTCGGAAAATGAGGAAAAGAACACGGCCGAGTCTTGAAAAGGATCACGACCGCTGTCTTTCGGCGATTAAAATATTCAAGAAATACGCAAACGATCGCGGCAAACAGGTAGAAAACGGTCCGTGTTGATGAACACAACCTGTTTTCTTCTCGGCCGAAAACACAAATTCGATTAAGAAAATTCGGATTAAAACTAGATATGAATATAGAGAGTAATACTAACAATATCTCACGATTAATGTCAATAAACTACTCATTAAACA
>LTAE01010923.1:0-16037 GCA_001647135.1 Pontederia paniculata
TGCACTATAAAAGGGGATCAAATGCTAGTGCATGAGTGTGCATTTTGCTAAGAGCAAAAATTATCTTTTGCATTGTTCTTTGTCTAAGACATTTGAGTTGTGGCATTTAGTTCTAAGTCCACGTGACTTAGTTCCGACGACGAGGACAAGCCGACGTGCTGCTGGTGTTCGTGGAAGAATTGCTTTTGACTCCGACATCCGACATTTCCGCTGCAAGAGGTATTCCGTATATCTCGTTTATAGTTGAATTATATGTGTTATAATTCCTACACCAACCTTAAATGCTCTTTGAGCAAAGATCATGTGCCTGTGAAATGTTAAAACTTATGGAAATCACAATTTTGAGGGATTTCTGTTGAAGTCTTACAGAAAAATTAGCAATCATTGATAGATCACCATTATATATTTTGACTGTTCTTTTGCACGTCAGAAGTCTCAAAAGTATAAATGGATTCTGCTCGGATTGAGAAATTATAATCTGATACACACACCTTTCACCAAAAAAAACACATAAATTTGACGATGGCATAGTCTAAAATACAGTTGGACGGTTCCGAATCAGGATCAGTCAATGTGGTACATAGGATTTGGGAGCTTGAAAGAGCGTTTTGCCATGGATGGGCCCAATAAGTCACTCCACTGATCTCCAGAGGAGCCAATTATTCTGAAACCTTCAGCTTCTAGCTCGACCCGCTTTTCGGATTTAAACAACGTAGCCGGCTTTTCAAAATTGTTATCTTCCCTGCCAATCAACATTTAACAGAATAACAGTTACTTTCAGAGACCATTCACATGCAATGCAACAGTGGAGTAAGCAAACATGTCAAAGCTTCCTAGTCTACGAGATGATTCAGACAAGTCATGCAACTTTGCTCAGAAAAGGAATGACCAAAATATAGGAGACAAAATGAAAGTGATGATCAAGAGTATTTTGTGCTACAGGATTGATGCTAGTCTAAGAATATGGAAGATTCTTAAGCAGCATAATTATTGTGCTCATGACGAATATATCTAAAGGTGAAGAAAGATAGATCTCAAACTTCTCAGAAGCTAAAAGAGGGTTTCGGATAGATAAGTAACATCTTTGTTCAATCTGAAGTCACGATCCGTTGGAATCTACTGTCCAAACTGCCAATCTAATACTCCAAAGAGCATTCAGTGAACATATGTTGTCAAATTTCAGTAGCCAGTTAATCACATGCGTTCTAACTCCCATTATTCCTGCAAAGAAAGATTTGGAAATGGAAAAGCCAAAGATGACAAACAGATGAACAAACACAACACATTTCTGCAACCAGATTGTTTTGCTGGTGGTGTTTTTCCCCATACATCTGCAAAGTTTATTGCAGAAAGAATACACACATCATTCAACTGTCGAGATGATGACTGAAAGTATTGTCATATGCAATGTTGATCTGTTAGTTCTAGATGAGATTCAGGTGCATAATGAAATAAAACAGGTAGAAAGTCCATCATACCAATACTTTTCTGTAACAATGCATGTTTTCTGGAAACTAGCAGTAGTCATGTTACATCATAGATATGAATTCCATGTAATTATTATGCAGATGTTGTAATTTGATGAACTACATAAGAACAATCAGAATTTAAAGGCCTCAGTAGCTGAAACAGAAATCCCCTGACAGATATCATAACCTTGTGAGCAGAATATTGTTACAAAGCATAATATTACTTACCTTAAGATAAGCCGAAACCATGAATGGTACCCAGCAAATAATAAATTTGCCTCTGTAGCATTCCTCTGCTCCTCACTCCGTCCAGGCAGGAGAACTATCTGAAATCCAAGTCCTAGTAGCTCATGATACAGCTTCAGACTAGCTGGCAAAGCTGGTGCAATCGACTGATAAATCCATTCGTGGAATGCTGTCTCATTGAAAACCTCCCAACTGTCAGAGGAGCAAAGACAATAACAAGAACCGGTTCATTGTATTTTGATGATTTCTTTGTATTGTTACTGAAAAAAAACCTTTCTACAAGAAGCAATAATGGACAATCTTTTTCAGGTAGTTTATCATGCATAAAACCAAGGGTATCCAACTATAACATGTTTAATAAACCCCTGGCTTTTCCCTGAACTATGCATATGCTTAGCCTGCATAAATTGCTGCATTTTACAGTAAATAAAAGCTAAAACAAGCAGAGAACTACCATTCAAGCCAACCATTCCAATACTATCTACATTCAAGTATTGACACTCCTTCAGCTTACATCCTTTAAGTTAGCACTCTCATTCAAACACAACACATTATCTAATCTAACAGTTTTGTTGGGGGATAGACACAACAAACTGTTAAAACAAGGCATTTTCGAATATAGGCATTAGGGTGAGCACAGATTTGATCCGACTTGATCAACCCATTCGACCTGATCATTTTTGGATCGGACCACTATATTGAATTCGTTTAAGCGCATAAACCTGAACCAATTAATTTCAGGACGAATAACGAGAATAAGTTTTATATCCATCAATATTGAATTTGTTTAAGCTCAGATATGAAATATATGCATATATGACTACTTGATTTACTTTAGCAGCATATTTCCAACAACAGAATTAACTGATATGATCGCCAAAACAAACGCTCAGAAAGAGCACAAGGAGCAGCTTCAATTACCCGTATTCATGTCTTGCATAATAAGGGAGGTTGGACAGCAGCACCTCGTCGAGATCAAAGATCCAGACATCCTTCCAATCGCCGGCGATCGACACTGTCTTGGCAAATGCCAGAGACTCGGCGGCAACCATGTTGGAGTCGGAGGCGTACCTCTCACTGTAAATGTACTCCTTCACGTACTCGCTGCATCTGTCGGGGATCTTGCGCCAGGACCCGGCGTTGTTAGCCTCCACGGAGAGCCTCCAACTATCGCAGTAGAGCCGGTCGGCATCCGGTCCATCTTCGGGGACTGTCCGGATGAGGGATTGGAAGTCGGAGTAGGCGACGGCCGGAGAGAAGGCGAGGAGGAGGAGAAAGAGGACGGAGTAGAACGAAGGCGCCATTAGAGATCGAATTTACCGAATGGCTCTTGGATTTTGGGGTTGTCTCGGTTTTGTCGGAGGGAGGGAAGAAGAAGTATTTAAATTGGAAGGCTTCCATAACTTCTATGTAACAGAAAAAAAAAGGACTTCCGCACATTTTTTTAGTATTATTATTCCACTTTATAATTTGTTTAATTATGAAACCATGCATATACAAAGACCTTTGCACATGCATTATTATCATATAATTAACAAGTTTTATGGATAAAGACAGCTAATTATGTCCAACCTCTATGTCGATGAGCAATTTGACTTTTTGAAGTTTCGTTTGGAATCTTTCTTATAACTATAAAATTTGTTGTTCATCCAACTTAGCAAATAAACTACTTTCCCAAACAGAAAGTAGAAGTGACATGCGAAACACTTAAGCACATGTGTTGGATATATCCCTAAACATAAAGTTGTCATGACCGAAAATATAAGGAGCAAAGTTGAGAATTTCCAAAAAAAATGCATATATTGAAAGTTGCTAAATAGCAACATGATCTATGCCCACATGTAGGGCATTACTTTTGTTCTATTGACCTTTCAAATATATACGAGGTTATTTTATTAGTCAAATATCTTATTTGATTATGATAATGGTAATCAAACTATTTGATGATTATGACATTTTTTTTGCTTATTTAATTAATTAGATAAATTAGAATTTATTTATCATTTATACAATTTTGAATTATCGAACTAGTTCAAAAAATATGCATTAATTTATTTCAATTACGAGTTATACATGATAAGTTTAATTGTAATCTATGACCATCAAATTAACTGAATGATAAAAAAATAAACGTTCTAATAAATATAAGGCGGGATGCTCTATGTCTCAGTTCAATATTTATACTTTGTTCTATACTGTATTGCTTGTGATCCATTTACCTTCCAGATAGTTGAAAAAAAAATCTAATAATTTACAGCAAACTTTTGTCAATCAAGATTTTATAGAAAAAAAACATGGATTCATCTATTTAGTTACCTGATAAAAAAACAACTCAATATCATGACTTATAAGAATATGAAACTTTTAGAATACTATTAAGATAATGGTAGATGAAATTTTTAACAAAAAATATTTGCATCTAGAAGATTTGAAATTGAGACTTTCTTAAGCGAAGAGAAACTGCTTACAATTCCACCTCAACTCTATTGGTAGAACACTATTAATTTTAATATGAATGATTAAGACAAATAATATTTTGATTAAGAAGTCAAAATGTTTCGTACAAACCTTGATTATCTCGTTATTTATGATACAACTGAGTCAAGTTTGGCCTCCATAATTTAAATTGTGTCAAATGACAAATGCACTTAGTTTCAATCATTTTTTAATTAAAAAGCTAGAATTTAAATAAATAAAATAGTATACAAACTTAAAAAACTATAATAATATTAAACTTGTTTAAATATCAAATAGTAATATAGAAATAAGACATTTAAGTATATAATTTTTTTAAAAAATAGAATAATTAGGTCAGGGTGAAGACGAACAAAATTTGAAATTTCTTAAATACCTATTAGTTCAAATAGTCGGGACCCAATGAATACACATAACGAGGTAATATTATATGTGCATTGAAGCTGGCCCATCCAAGCTTATCAATATCGAGAGCTTAAGTAAATTCAATTTTCTTTTCGTGAATTCGTACCGTAAAATCAAATCGTAAAATCATAAAATTTTATGTTCCCTAGATAAGTTTATTATAAAATCACTAACATATTATGTAATATAGAATAAATATTAATATATTAAATCATGTAAGCACTCATATATTCTCTTATAATAATAAAAACATAGATTTCATTAATCGTAACTATTAACTAACAAAATCACTCATTCAAATATTTTACTTCAACAATAAAAAAAAAATGATACTAATTTCATTACAGTTAGCATAATTTGCATGTCACAAGGTCATATAACTCATAGTGTTAGGATTCAACATGCGAAAAATAAGATTTGATTTAAAATAAAAGGAAAAAGTAATGTGTCACAATTAGTTCATTATTGAGATCATCAAATCATAATTTTAGATCATGATTTAATAGGATTTGAAAGTTTTTCAAATTAATAGATCCAAAATATGCATATGTGATATCTATTTCTTTATTTTATTCAAAATTACTTCTTGAATCCTATTTTTTCTCAAAATATTAATTCTGCGAGTTTAACAGTAAACTCTATGATTTTAATCGATTCTAACGATTTTATCGCGAATCAATCAAGTCTACCCATGAAATATGATTCTATGATTTAACTCATTTCTAGAAGATACGTAGAGTCTTAAACTCTTATGAGTTAACGAACAAAATATTGATAAGTTTGGGCTCAACATCCTTTTTAAGTAAGAAAATTTGTATTTTACCAACTTTTATATATTTCATTCTTTTTCCTGGAAAATTGTATTCTTGTTGATTTTGCGACAAAACAAAATGTTCGGATATAAATAAATTGTAAAACCCAAAATTTTCATAAAATAAAAATAAAGAATAAAAGAAAAGATAAAGTAGAGTATAATTAGGATTAGAAATAGAATAAATAAGAGTCAAAGTCAAATTAGTCTCCTAATCTTGTAATATTTTTTTTCTATCCAAATTAGTTTTAAGAGTCTCCTAATCAAAATTGGGACAAGAAGAGATTAAGTTAACATATTATCCTAGTTAATTAATATTTCTAGTTCTATTCAAACTGATTTTAAAGGACTTTTAATTCTAAGAGAGATAGAAAGGATTAAGTTAACTTTGACTAAGATTATGACTAGATAACCTTATATAAGGAGGGTTAACCTTCCTCCCTCCCTCCTATTGGACTAAAGAGGAGGAGGTCATACACGCGAGGGCAAGGAACACAAATTGAAAAAGGAAGAAGGATAAATAATTAAGGTATGTAACTGAGAGGATCAACTTAGGAATCTTCATATGTATATGACAAAGTATTGTTTTAATTATTAATTAAGTACATCAGTCCATGGATCAACGACGCACAAATGCGGATCACATCTGGCAGGAAATGGACCGTGTCCGCAGGTAAGAAACGACCATGCATCATATCGCTCGACCGTGTTTCACAAGTAGGAACGGGGAAGAATCAGAGCATCGGAAATGGACCGCATCGCCTCTTGACTTGGTCTGTGTTCCTCAACATCATCGGAGTCAACCAACTTGATGATCAGAACACAAACCGCATTGATCTATGACGCTGGCCGTGTTCGCCGCCATGGAAACAGACGCGCTCTTTCACCGGCGTGTTCGCTGATGACGTTGTGACCCGGGTCGTGTTGCACTTGAGCGCCGATCGCGTCACCGAAGGTAAAACGAGATCGAATTGAACGTGGATTGGGTCGTCTTGATCCCGAACCGAGCGCGCCTGACACAGAATGTTTCTTTGTCAACACAGGTCATGTCCTGATTGAGAAAAGTGATAATGGAATTTAACTAAGTACGAGTCTTGTCCCGACGTAAAATGGACCGTGTTCGTAAGAACGCGGGCCGTCCCGTTATGAAGGGAGATTGTTAATTTGGTTTTCTATTACGTCTTGAATTATTTTATTGATTAATTGATGCATGCTATATAAAACCTTTAATTATTTATGATATTAGGGTTTAAAACTAAATATTGCATGTGACTAAATTGGGCATGAAGATGATGAATTGACCCCTTGTCGTGGGGGAGTTGGATTCCTTTAAGGACAATGATAAAATATGTTCCTACTGGTTCAAAGGAGTTTCTTTAGGAATAAGTGCAAATGACTTCATACTGGTTCAATTATTAATTGAGTTCCTTTAGAAATACATGCAAAGGATTTCTATTAGTTCAATTTTAATTGGGTTCTTTTAGAAATACTTGTAAAGAATTTCTACTTATTTCAATTGGGTTCCTTCGGGTACAATTGTTATTATTCTATAACGATTTTCTTCAAGGCCTTGCTAGCCTTATTGTCACTGGAGGAACAAAGTCAATGACCTTCATGTATGTTAAAGTCTCACAATTGATTATTATAATTGAAGAGAGAATAATAAATTTTAAATCGGGCTTGAAACCTATTGAACAAAGATAATTGGACTTTGATGCTTAGCAATGCAATTGAGGTTCTTGCAATGGTTACTGAAATTATTATAATTGAAGAGAATATTGAAAAGATAAAAAGTTAAATAGAATTATTGGTTAATTGATCATTATATATGTTCCTTCTTATTGTGACCGAAAAAAAAAATGTTCCTCCCTATTGTATTACCCTTACATACTAGGCTTCATAACTCATGGAATATTATTTTTTCTACTTTTGATGCTACAAGCGAGGGAGGTAATAATGAATAGGTGATGACATTGGTGATGCATGTATTCATGATGGGAAAGTTTGCACATAATAAAAGTCTAGCTTAAGTCAAATTAGTTTTTACTCATTTTATTTTAAACAGATGTAACAAGATATTTTATTTAATTAGACTATTTTATTTTAAATTGATTGCTTCCGTATATAGTTGACTAAGTCTTTTGATCAAAGTAAAATTAAAATAGTATTGTCATAGTGTCTTCAAATCTATATTTTATCGTGGGATATGAATTTGAGAGCGTATGTCCTAACAAATCAACCATAATATTTTCTCGGGTATCATGAATTAATACTCTCGGTTATTATCTTTCATAGGACCACCTCCGTATGAGTGACAGATATGAAAATATCTCTTTATCTTGATGGCAGACATAAATAAAAGATCATGTTGGAATGTTGGCGGTCCAACTTGCTAGATCTTTTCTTGGTAGTTCGACATCTAACATTTCTTTAATATAATAATTTAGGTTTTTCCTCCAAAAACATCAATGAAATCTCATTAACAACAAAAGATTGAACCGGATCATCATTGATTCACCGGTTGAGTGATTTTTTCGGGTTCAAATTAGTCCTATCCGATTAAAACCACAACACAATTTCTTGTGTATAGCCGGATCAGACTGGTCGAGTCATTATTAGAGAGAAATGAAGTTATTATTTACGTTCATTCGTCATAGTGTATATATCATGTTACCATATTAATTATGATTCTTTTTGTTAATAGTGAATGTAAAAACTTCAAAGCAATATGTTATAGAAATGCCATGCATTCACCCATTGCGAAAAAAAAATATGTATATTAAATAAAACGTTCACTAAGTGAACTTAAGATTTGTAGCTTGCATATATCTACAACGTTGTTTATTTTATTTTAACTATTTGTTATATATATTATCTAAAACAGATTTTCTACTAATTAAAATTTTGTAACTCAATCATACAAATTAACCAAAAAACATAAATATTGCAAAATCTTAAAGATGAATTACTATAATAACAGTAAAATTTAGCTATATGTTTTTCTAATATATTTTAGAGGAGTAAAGTTAAAAAAAAAGAGTTTAAAATGGGAAGAAAAAAAAAGTAAACGGAAATCGGGTAATGATAACAGTAGGAGAGATGTGGGCCTTTTAACCCTAGAACAGCTTTTGGTTACCAATTTAGATGCATGAATGGGGAGGGGAAGGAGATCAAATATGAGAAAAAAAGTGAAAAAATGTTATGAAATTTATGAGATAATTTTGTCTTAATACAATAGATAAATAAAATCTTAATTAGTTATAATGAAAGATAAAAAAATTGAAAATATAATTTCTTTGAATTTCGTCATTGATTATAAGTAGTTTGGAAATATTCAAAACTTTTTCTATTATTTAAAATTTCTAACTAAATAAGGATGTCCCGTCCATTCTAGCTCCACCTTAATTCAAACAAAGCTTAAGCATTTGGAGTGACGATAAAAGATTGACTTAGGAGAAATAGATGAGGATTGGTGAAAAAACGTTGGCATTATTAAATAATTTTTTTTAATATTAGACAACATCCCAAAATGTCACAATATTAGTTTGCAGCAGACTTATTAGTTGGACGGTAAATTTAGCAACACTTATTAGATTTATTTTTTTATCGAAATAAATTTAAATTATGCATATTTTTGTTAAAAAAGTTTCAAAATAGAAATGGATTATTGTATTTTACACAGAATCAATATTAGGAATAAATTTAATTTGTTTTGATCATATACATATATATATATATATAGTTANAATGAATAGTTAAAAAAGTTGAACAAACTAAAATAGACAATTATTAAATTATTTGGCCTCGTAAAAAAAGTTATATTACTACCTCACAAGTTATTTATTATTTTTAAGTGCATGTGATCATATACATATATATATATATATATATATATATATATATATATATATACATCATCCCAACAAAATGAGATGTAATAATAGATCTTAGAATTTGGATGGTATTATTGACATTATGATTTTTTTAATCTTAAGAGGGTATTTTCCTCTCGGTAATCATTATATTGGTAATCTGAACTTAAAATTAACTGCCCACCAGATTTCCTGTTTACCTATTTTAATTCGCGCGTAGACAATCTGGATTGCCTAACAATGCAGATTGCCTATGAAGTGATAATCCACATTATCTAAGAGGGGAGTGTCTATCCAGATTATCACCCAAGTGATAATATTATTTATATTAATTTCCATATTCGCCCTTTTAAATCTTTTATCAATATAATATAACACAATAATAAATCATCATATAATAATAACAACACCAATAATAATAATAATTTTAATTTATTATATTATTATAATAAATTAATGACCATAATAAATAATATTTAAATAATATTATATTATTATGATCATATTATGAATCAAAATATAGCACTAATTGTTATTTATAAGTATTATTAATTAGACTAATATTTTTACAAATTATTATTATTATTTTAATTTGAAGGGTATTAATTACTTAAGTATATTAATATGTGAGTTTATAATTTAAGTTGATAAATTTTAACTTAATAATATTAATAAATGATGGATTTAATAATTTATCATTTATATAAGTAAATATGATAATCTGAATTACCACTTGGATTACTTATATTTAGTAAACATGGTAATACATATTATTGATAATTTAATAAGTGAAAATCTTTCTACTAAATAATATAGATTATCAAATAATATTAAGAAGTAATGTAGTAAACTCCTTCTAAGGTCCAAATGGTAACTTTGAGATACTGGTGACTTTTTCCCTTGGACAGCAAGCTAATTTCATTGGTGGAGATATTTGGAATAAATTTTTTAATCTTCTAGTCAAAATCAAAGATAATAGAGATGACAATACATACAAATTAATCTTATTTTGTATTTGAATAATTTTTCCGAGGAGGCCAAATTGATCCTCATTTCACTCTTAATTAAAATCAATGTACTCCCAATTAAGACTGTAGTAATAAATAAGTATCCTTTATTATTGTATTTTTCCATTAACATTTTTTATGCGCTATTCGAATTGCTTTCGAATTGTATAATATCTATAATATATACAGTATTACCATTATATTAAGCTTTGGCCCCTCCAAAATTAATTAAAAAACTAATAAGTTAAATAAAATTAATATTTATTATTTTGATTATATTAATTATTTTATAGATCAAGGGGTTTATATTATTTTATAAATTACATAGGCTCATGTGTTGTCCAAAACAAGATATTCTCAATGCCGGTAGAGTTAATTTATTCATTACAAACGTACATGAAATAAAAGCAAGGGATACATAATTATTTCACACATTTAGTTGTCTTGCAGGATATGGGCTCCATAGACCATCATTTCCACAACTAACCAAGGGGCTCAGGCAAGGTAGTACATGGGGTCGGGAAGCTTGAAGGTGCGATCGCCCTCCGGCGCCCCCAAGAGATCACTCCACTGATCCCCAATGTTCCCCACAATTCTGTATCCTTGATTCACCAGTTTCTGCCTCTCATCCTACTTGTACGCCACAGCAGTGCTGCCTGCAGAATTGTTTCCTCTGCAACCAAAAGAAAAAATCACATTAGCAGAAACGAAATGGACGAGAGTGTAATTACAGCAGCAACTTGAAGTGGCCTCTACTCTAATCTACAGATGTTCAGACAAACTCTTTTCCTGTTTCTGTTGGATCATGCAGCTTTACACTATACAGAAATAATCAGAGAGAAATAGCAATGATCAGTTAGCTAGCTTAAGAGGAAGAGGTAAAACTGTGTTTAGGAAATATATACTTGAGCAGAAGCTTCTCCCAGTTCCTGTATCCGGCCCTGTAGAGGTTGGCAACAGTGACTTGTCTTCGACTCTCAGCTCGACCTGTCAGAAAGAGGGGTCTGATGCCCAGGGACTGCAACTTCATGTAGAGCCGCATGGTCTCCGGCAGAGGTGGTGCACTCATCTCATCCACCCATTTGTTGAACGCCGTGGAGTTGTATGGGTTCACTCTGCATACAGAGACAAAGCCAATTTTGTGGACACAATAAGAAAAAGAAAACCACACTTCTCAGTTTCCTCCTTTTCACATACCAGCAAAAAATATATATGTAGAATATTGTTTTCCTGTACTAGAGAAATAAAAGTGACGCAGTAATAATTAAGTACTGGTCAAGGGAAGAAGAAAGCAGTTTTCACAAATATTTATAAATATTAAATATCATGTAGTGAGTATCTGAAAGATCAAGGGTATGCTTGGCACATGTAAAATTAACGCTTAAAACAAAGTTTAACAGTCAAATAGCTAAATAAATTATTTAGTGAAATAACTTTGACAATAATATTTAGCGATTAATTAAATATTTTTAATATATTAACTTGATTAACGTTTAGAAGTTAGAGGGTAGATGATTTTTTTATTTTAAATTTTGTCTTTCTTCAATATACACTATATAAATTTATTATAAATAAGATAAAACTTTATTGTTATATATTAATTATTTATACTATTTTCAATATGAAGTTCTCATTTATAAAGTGTATTTTCTTTTGTTAGTTTTTTTATGATTTTAATAATTATCTACATAATATTTTTCAGTGTGAATAAATATAAATATAAATATATATATATATATATATATAAATATATATATGAATATCTAACTTTCAAGGTAATAAAAATAAAATATTAGTTATTGCATTATAATATTCAAATGCGTATAATATTAAATTTTGATAATTTATTATTTTATATTCAATCCATTTACATTATTTTATACAAATAAACTTATTCAATCCCTAAATTTAACAAATATTTAATTATCAATCTCTTAGTTAAACTTTTAAAATTTAATTATTAATCGCTAATCATTTTATATTGATTGAGCCACTATCTATTATTAAATTTGTTATCCATTTGTCAATCACTTAATTTGTCAAAAAGAGCCTAGAAAGAAACTGTAGCACTCCATAAATGAAAAAAAACTAAACATTTGTCAAGATATATTACATATTGGCTTTATTTAAAAAATTATCTGCAGCTAGCGGCCTTGTCGTTATATCTCCCAGAAATTAAATGAAAGTTTTTAACCTTTTCTGATCTGTGTGTTGTGGATGTGCTTTCTTATCTTAGGTCCCAGCAGACAACTATACCATGCTTATGTCACATATGCCCAACACTAATTTTTGGGCATGTTTAAGGATGTGGGCGAAATTACAATTGACAGAAAATATTGAAAAACATCCACTTCACACATTTATAAAGTGTTAAATACTAGTCAAATTCCACCCATAATAATACTTAATTAATTAAATTTTAAATATCTCAAAATTCTGTGTTAACTAAAAATAATCTTTTGACGAGAACTACCACTTCTTTTCATATAAATAGTTATGATGAATAGGATTTATTAATTATTTGCATCATGATATATACGTATACTGGTTGTGCATGGAGACTACATGAATCTAAGTAAAAAAGAAAAAAATATTAGTAGATAATTATTTCGTGGCTCAATTTATGCTAAAAAATTCGTATGCACTCTATATACATATATACAATTTGATAAAAAAAATGGAAAATAGTGTGGATATCCAATAAATTATCTATCATATATATCCATTCTTCGAAATGTAATTAGTTGCACGCGCTTCTCCACTGTCCAGATGAGAGAGAGAGAGAGAGAGAGAGAGAGAGAGAGAGAGAGAGAGATCTACGTACCCAAATCCATGTCGGGCGTAGTAAGGGAGGTTGGACAGCGTGGTCTCGTCGACGTCAAAGATCCATATGTCCTTCCCGTCGTTGCCCAGCTGCAGTCCGTTGGCGTAGTCGATGGCCTCGGCAATGACGACGGCGGAGTCCTTAAGGTACCGGTCCCCAAGCATGTAGTTGCCGACGTAACCCTCGCAGTTGCGGGGAATCGTTTTCCAGCCTCGCACGTTGTTGGTCTCCACGCCGAAACGCCAGCTCTCGCACGAGACGCCTGCGAGCCGGTGGCCGGCGGAGCCGAACTGCGGCCGGAGGTGGTTTATGGGGAAGCCGGGATGATCATGCAAGGATGTTACATGATGATCGGAAAAAAATGATAGCATTGCTGTTATGGACCAGAGTGCAGCTGCTGCGTCCATTTGGAGACCTGTGTGGAGGAAAGCAGGGGCGCAGAGCACTGATCTTGATGTCTGTGGTTCTGCTCTATTTGTGTTTGTTCACAGTCTCCTCCCTCATGGATTTATAGTACATGTGATGTCCATTTGATCATTTAATATATATTAAAAAAATGGGTATACCACATTTAATATGTAAATTATATGTTTAAATTATTAGTGAATTTAATTTAAAATATGATGATATTTTTTAATTTAAGTTTGAAAAAAGATGAGATGCAATATACATTATTGGATGAATCTTTAATCAAATTTATTTTCCTTATATGATTAGAGGATAACTGAAATCGATTTGCTCTTATAGTTAAAGAATTTATCTCTCAACAATTGTTTTGAATTTGATTTTAGAGTTGTTAATTTAATTAGAAATTATCTGGCACATGTTCAAATATTTAATATCGATAAGTATTTTCAAAATTGGTAGTGATCACAAGTTATATTACAAAAAAATTGACCTCCACTTGGTGACAATCGCGTTATATATTTTTACGAATTATTTGTTGACGTGACACTCAAATCTACTGACCGTATCTCTCTCCAGCTTAAAAAAGATACTGACATATTGAAAAAAGTAGACATAAAAAAATAATTAGTTAATAAAATAAAAGTCCATTTTTATTGATTCAAATAAGGTGCTAAAAGAAAATATTCAAAGTTTTGTTGATGAGCATACGGAATATAGTAATCTCAAATAAGTTGAAGAGTTAATAAAAAAAAATCTTTATTTGTTGAGTGATATATCTTCTAATGATTTTTATTTAAATATAAAGAATAATACCTATTGATGGTGTGGAAAAGGTTTATGTTGTGTAATTTGTATGCAAAATCTCAATCAAATCATAAAATGAAAAGTCACTATGATCAAATTTTATGTAAAGTACTTAATTCAATTTCACAAAATACGAAATTCGAAAAATTGCGTCCAAGTAAACAAATACTCACAAGGATTTTCTTAAAATATTTTAAATACACAATTTCAGCTACAAGTAAAAAATCTTAACCGTAGTATATTACGGTAGAATTCATAAGGAAGCTAAATATGGCACTAATGCTAAACTACTTATAGAAAATTAACTAAATCAATTGGAAATAATGCATGCTCAAACCAAAGAATCAATGAAGTAAGTATTCTTGAAGTTTTTTAGTTTAACAAGACACAATCAAATAGAAGGTAATGATCAAATGAAAATAAGGGAAAGCTACTCAAAATGATACAAAGCCACAGTGTGAGGTTCATTACTTTTTTATTAAATGTCGAAGCTCTCGCACGATCAACTAAATGAAGAGTTCACCTACTATGTGATTACATTATCTAAATAGCTAATTAAAGCAACTCCAAACCCTAGAGCATAGATGACTACTCTCATAGCATGTTCTTTAAAAGTTTATGAACTATAGACCTCTCGGGCCTCAGCAGTCCGTTAAAAAATTGACTCTTAAGCTTGAGGATGTTATCCCCAAGTGAAGGGTTCATTTTTAGCTAATCACTATATGATGTTATCTTCTTAAAATCACAATAATTATGAACAGAGATAACACAACTCTTAAGTGGACATCTTTGATAGAATTAGCTAGCTAGAAATGATGCTAAGAAATGTAATATAATCCATTGTAGAAAAGAAAAAAAGCCTTTCGACTAATTTCTCCCAACTAAAATTTTATCTTCTATCAATTTTTTTAAAATGCCATTATTCTCTTGGAATCACAACTTTAAACTAAAATACCACATTCTCAAGTGAGTATTTAAGGAAACTCATAAACAAAAATCACCACAATCATTCGAACATCATCAAAATCAATCCAAAACAACATGCCAAAAAGCAATATGTAGAACATATTATAAAAAAATAAATTGACTAATTAATTCATAATAAAAATAGAACAATATGAACATATATAACAAAAATAGTTTTTTAACTACACCTAACTCCGAATCTAAAGTTTAGTCACAAAATTCTATAAGAACTAATGGTAGAATCCACACATTAATGTTCATCTTAGAAATAAAACTAAAACTACATAATAAAAGATAAAATAATAGAAATAAACTGTAGCAAAAAATGTTGAGATTAAACTCTAGTATCTTCGTAGTCGCTTTCTTTTTGTCTTCTTTATTATATGCCTCCTGATGCGTAAAATCTAGCAGTGTAAAAGAAAACCAATAAGTAATATAGAAGATGAGAAGGATGTCGAACCCACGAGGATTGTTGTTTTATCTTAATTAATTCTAAGGTGAATTGGGAGAATCAGTTTAATAAATATTGTTTAAATTTTCAGAACATAAACTTAAAGAGAATAATTAGAAAAAGAATAGATGTGACAATTGACTAAGGGAATTCACGATATGGAGAAGGCAGGGGTTTGTTCACTGCTAAGTTGATTTGATTTAGTTAAACACAAATTATTCCTAATGATGGACTAGGTATGCTAACGGTGTAATCCTTCAACCTGTGCAATCACCTATCTTAATATCAGAATTACTAAG
>LTAE01010925.1:0-16034 GCA_001647135.1 Pontederia paniculata
CTGTACTGAACTTGTCAATGTCCTGTTACAGAAATCAGCTCAAACAAGTTCATTAGTACAGACTGAGTTCACTTACAAATTTTTTATCATTCAAAATAATCTTGGGATCCTAGATTCAACATTTATGTGGGGACAAGGTCAATAGAGTTGTTGGAACTAGTTCACTCAGATATTTGTGGACCATTGAGTGTTCCTACTTACAAGAGTAAAGAGCACTTTTAATACATTCATTGATGACTAATCTAGATATTGTTATGTAAACCTCTTAGAGAGAAAGTTAGAAGCTTTTGAGACTTTCAAGTATAGGACACAACTTGAAAAAAGGTTGGGAAGACCTATAAGGTGCCTAAGGACAGACAAAGGAGGAGAATATACCTCCCGAGAATTTGAGAACTACTATATTTCAAAGGGCTTACGTAGGCAGACTACGATGTCGTATACGCCACAATAGAATGGTGTAACAAAGAGAAAGAATAAAACCCTGATGAATGTAGTGAGATGTATGTTGTCCCACTCGTGTATGCCAAAGCGCTTTTGGGGCAAAATATTGATGACCGCGAGTTACGTACAAAAAATGATTCCCACCAAGTCCGTAGAATCAACATCATATGGGTTGTGCATGTCAGGAAATTCAAGGTGGGCCATCTCCGAAAGTGGGGATTTAAAGTGCACATATTGATTCCTAGTCAGTTGAGGGACAAAATAAAGTTTAGGACGGACATGCATATTTATTGGATATAGTGAACAATCCAAAGGATTTAGATTCTTCCACCAAGAAAAATGCCTCATAGAGAGTCTTGATGCTATCTTTCTTGAGAATGAAAAGGTGTAGCTCTAGAAGGATGATGACCCCTTTACGATTCTAGGAGACGATGGAGACTACTCCAGTGATACACTGTACTCTTCAACAGCAGGAGTTGGATGTTTCACAAAATAATATACCTTTGGAAGAAGTGGAGGAACCCATTATTTCCATAAAGTATAATTGACCACCAAACGCTCATGATTAACACCCGCACATTTGAAATGATTATGTATTGTACGAGTGCAAGGCGTTGTATTACTCCGTTGATATTGAAATAGAGGATTGTACAAATCATATTTCGTATAAAAAAGTGATGACTTCTAGTGAATCAAAGCCATGGGTGGTCACCATGAAAGTTGAATTAGACTCGATTCACAACAATGGAGTGTGAGCATTATATGATTTGCCAGAAGGGAGACAATCAATAGGGTGCAAATGGGTATTCACAAGGAAGTACCAAGTTGACGGTTCTCTTGATAGACACAAAAGAGAGATTGGTGGCCAAAGGTTATACTCAACAAGTTGTGATAGATTTTCAGGAGACTTATTCTCCAGTGGCTAAGTTTGGGTCGATTCAAATGATCTTAGTGATAGTGGCATATATGGATTTTGAGTTGTTCCAAATGGATGCCAAGATAGCGTTCTTGAATGAAGACCTATCGAAAGACATATATACGCGGCAATCTTAAGGGTTTAGGTAAAGGATCAAGAGAATAAAGTGTACAAGCTCTTAAAATCACTACATGGGCTTAAAGCAATTGTTTAGACAATGGTACTTGAAGTTAATGGGGCGATAGTCCAATTTGGCTATAGAACAAACAAATTGGATCATTGTGTCTACATAAAAAAAGTGAGAGTAGTCTTGTAACATTGTAATTATATTGGATGATATAAGAAATCATGTAAAGATGCTCAATGAGATCAAGAAAAAAATGAGCAAGAGATTTAAATTGACAGATATGGGTGAGGCCTCCTATATACTGAGCATTCAAATCAGTTGTACAAATCCTATTTCATATAAAGAAGCTTGAGTTTAAGTTAGGAACAATACATTAATAAGACACTAAGGAGGTTAGAGATGTTGAATAGTAGTCCTTCACCAACACCGCTAGTGATTGGAAAAAGACTAAATAAAAAACAGTGCCCAATGTGGGGCAAGAACTTTTGGGTGAGCCTTATGCAAAAGCAGTAGGTAGCCTTATGTATGTGATGCTCTCTATGGGTCCTGATTTAGCTAATGCGGTAAGCTTGATTAACATATTACAAAGTACTATCGGGAAGGCCCACTAGGAGGCCATTAAAAGGATACTACGATATATGAAGTTTTGGTTCAAAGGTTACACCCCCACGTATTTTGATGATAGAAAAATTATGTGATTAAATATATTTAATCAAGTATTAAGTTGTGCATCTTATAGGTTAAAAAAATGAAAAAGGGCATTAAGAGACAAAACATCGACCGCTCCAGGACAGCGGTCGATCGGTATGAAAACAACAACATCGTTTTGATATGTCGATTCAGTGGTCGACCGGTCCATCAAAGCGATCGACTGCTGCAGACCACAAAGCCAAAGTTTTCCTATGGACAAAAAATGATCGACCGCTCCAGGACAACGGTCGACCATTCTATTGCCGACGGATAGTTTTCGTGAGAGTGGTCGACCAGTCCGCCAAAGTGGGCGACCGCTTCGAAAGACATTGATGCAGTTTGCTTCTGGATGAGAAATGGTCGATCACTCTAGGATAGTAGTCAACTGATATGATGCCAACCGCTAGTTTTTGTTAGAGCGGTCGACCGCTACAAAGGAACAGTTAAACCGTGGCGAGCAGAAAAGTCTAACAGTTATATTTTTATGTCAAATCAAAAGGGAAAAGATGGATAACAACCATATTGAAGACATGAAGCTATATAAGAGCATTTATGAGGTTGCAACAATAACTATTAACTAAGTTGAAAAATTCATCTTGCATACTTCTAAGATCATCCAAAGAGCACTTAGAGCCTAAACTTGCAAATTTCTTCTCCTTCTCTCTTGTTCTTAAGTGAGGTCATATTTTAAGAGAGATTGTGTGAGAAGTCTTCCTTGTAATCTTGAGAGAAATCTTATTGTGAAAAGAGGTGTGCTCTTGCTTCTTGAGCGAAGAAAAGACTAGTGTTGTAAAATGGTGCTTCTCCTATTCGAAAAGAAGAGTTGATAGTGGAACTCTGAGGTCCTCAAGGCGTGAGAAGTCGGAGTGGGGACATAGGCCAAGGAGTTGGGCCGAACCTTGCCAATAAATCTTCTTCTCATGTTTGCATTTCCTCTCTCTCACTTTTCTTATCAATTTGGTTAGTGATAATCTACTTTATTTTAATTGTTGCGAAAAAACATTTTTACACCAATTCATCCTACAATTGGTATCAGAGCAATGTTGCTCTATTTTCAAGATTTAACAATCTTTAGAGTAATGGCATCAAATGCTTTTGTCTCTTGGCGAGGGTCAACCACCCACATTTAGTGCATCAAACTGTGCATATTAAAAAATTAGGATGCAAGCTTATGTTTGTTCCATTGATATTGATATTTGGGATGTTATTAAAAATGATTTTACTACTCGAACAACCAATCCTTTAGAACACACAGAAGGTGAAAGACTTTTAGTTAAATTGGATTGGAAAGGAAAAAAATTTCTTATATTGTGATCTTGATGCTACGGAATTTAATAGAGTTTCTGCTTATAAAACATCTCATGAAATTTGGGAAAAATTTATTGTAACTCATGAAAAAATGGATAAAGTTAAAGAGTATAGATTAAATATTTTGAATCATCAATATGACTCTTTTAAAATGAAAAATGATGAATATATAAATGAGATGGTTGNTCCTAACCTATGAGATAGGGGTCAAGGAAGAACAAGAAGAATCAAGCACGAGCAAGAAGAAGAACCTTGCCTTAAAAACAAATGAAGATAGTGATGAGACAAACGATGATGAAGATTTTGATGATAAGAAGCTTGCTTTCTATGCAAAGAAACTTTACAAGTATCTCAAATTCTCAAGGCAAAAGAAGAAGAATGATCCACCTAGGAGAAGATCTTCAAACAAGAATCAAGTCACATGCTTTGAGTGCAAGAAGGTTGGACATTACAAAAATGAATGTCCAAACATTGGAAAGAAGTTAAAAGATGTAGAATCCTCTGAGAAGAAAAAAGAAGGTTCTTCAAGCCACTTGGGATGAGAGTGAGGATGAAGGAAGTCAATCATCAAATTCCTCAAGTAGAGATGAAGCTTACCTTTGCTTAATGACAAATGAAGATGAGGTAAATTCTAACTCCTCTAGTGATTATGAATCTTTTGATATGCATGAGAAATTTAAAAATCTCATTAGAAAATATGGTGCACTTAAAAAGAAACATGAAAGTTTAAAAAGGGAATATGAATATGTTAAAAGTGCGCATAGATCCTCTTTTCTTGAATGCGAAAATTGCAAAATTTTGGAAGATGAAAATACCGATTTTGAATTCTTGGTTGAAAGTTTGAAAGGTGAAAATGATGCTTCAAAAAGTTCTTTTGAAAAATAAGAAGCTGCGATTAATTCTTTGAAAAAGGATGTTGCAAGTTTGAAAGAGAAATTAACCAAATTTTCAAATGGGGAAAAAGTGTTAGATGATATTCTTGCTAGTCAAAGAAAATCGTTAAATAAATATGAACTTGGATATAGTGCTTTTGATTCAAACAAAGATAAGAGAATACTTTTTTTTATAAAAGCATCACACTCTAATACTTCTCATTCCTATGTTACTTGTTTTCATTGTGGTTATGATGGTCATTACTCTTACAAAAATATTAGAAAAGAACGAAATGTAGGTATGAAGAAGATTTGAATTTCAAAGAGAACTCGAACTAATCTAAGTGGACCCAAATTGATTTGGGTACCAAAGAAGTGAAAGTCTTGAAATTCTCTTTTGTAGGGTACCACAAAAAAAAAGAAAGAACAATGTCAAATGGTACCTAGATAATGGATGCTCAAGACACATGACGGGAGATCAAATCAATTTCGTTACTTTGAAAAAGAAGAACTTTGGAACCATTACCTTTGGGGACAATGCGAAAGGAAAGGTCATTGGCATAGGTAATGTTGGTAAGGATGACAAAGTTTATCTTGAAAATATTTGATTGGTTGATAGTCTTAAACATAATTTGATTAGTATTAGTCAATTGTGTGACAAAAAATTCTTAGTCAAATTTGAAAAAGATAAATGCTTAATATTAGATGAATTTGAACAACTATTACATGTTGATTTTCGTCACAACAATATTTATCAAATTGATTTTGAAGATTTGGAAAATGAAAAATATCTTAGTGCTTTGCATGATGATACTAACCTTTGGCATAGACGGTTGGAACATGTAAATTTCAAACTACTTTACAAAATTTCCAAAAATGAATTAGTAAGAGGACTACCTAAAGTTAAATTTGAGAAAAAATATTGTTTGTGATTCTTGTCTTAAGGGTATACAAAGTAAATCCTCATTTAAATAAAAAAACATAATTAGTACAAATAGGCCCTTGGAATTATTGCATCTTGAACTAAATACACCAGCAAACACATTAGTCGTTCAAGTAATAAAGTGAAAAGTGTAAGGATGTCGAACCCACGAGGACTAATGTAATCTAACCTTGTCTATATCACAAAGTCATATAGAAAAGATTCAATTCAAGTTTTAATTTAGAAAACGAAAGATAAGAAAAGATAAAATTTCAGAGATGAGGTCAGATAAGATCAAATCAAATAAAGTTGAAAGATTTAGGATTCTATCTCACCATTAATTCAGGTTGAACATAATTGCTTCTATCGATGGACTAAGAATTGCCTAACTTACATCTTAGGTTCAGATTTGTTGAGGACGATTAAACAAATCCACCCCAAACACTTTCTAATCTAAGATGCTTTAATGATGCAAAACTTATGTTGTCAGCCGCTTAATCAAGTCCAGCTTAACAGGCCACACAACCTAGAATCTCCCGTGAGTAATCAGATCGTGATATGCAATGTTAGGTCTTTAACTTCAAAGAGAAATCCTCTCTACAAATCAAACCACGAAATCTTTACACTAAACAATCAATAAAAGAAATTCATGATCATCACATAGAAAGAACAACATTAAGGACAACATGCATATTCAAAAGGAAACAAATTCACTAAGATTCAATCTCAAAATAGGGTTCAGAAAATCCCTACAACAAATAACTAACAGGAAAATAGTTCTTCCATAAAGAAATCACACTCTAGATTTCTATAGAAGATCTTCAATGTTTGCTCTTCTTCGCCTCAGAAAAATCAGAATTCTACTCAAGGCTTCGAATAGATCTCTCAGTCTTCTTTTCTTCAATTTCGTCTCTCTTCTCTATGTATAATTATCTGAATATCTAATGTGTATAATATATCTCAGCCTTTGTTTTTCTCCTTTTTATACCCCCTTTAGATTAGGGTTTCATAGGAATCTGCAGTAATCTCTTGACAGTCTTCTTTTCTTCAATTTCGTCTCTCTTCTCTATGTATAATTATCTGAATATCTAATGTGTATAATATATCTCAGCCTTTGTTTTTCTCCTTTTTATACCCCCTTTAGATTAGGGTTTCATAGGAATCTGCAGTAATCTCTTGATCTCAATCAATGGCTGTGATTAAATCCCTTAAAAATCTCTTCTAAATCTTTAGAAACATCTCCCCATCAAATCTCTAGAGTCCTAGATCAGATAGAACTCTTCCCGGCCATCAAATCTTATTGAATCCTCGAAGATATAAACTTGCGGCATTTCCTCACGGCCCGTAATAGTTCTTCACAGCCCGTAAGTGATTGATTCTTCATCTAATCTTCAATCTTCACGGCCCGTGATGTAGTTAATGACCCGTAACTTTTGTGCAGGTTGCATCTTTCGAGGCGACTTCATCTGCTTACGCCCGTGATGGCTCATCACAACCCGTAACATTTGTGTTGTCGCTGGTGATCGCTTCGGTAAATGTCGTGATATCGCGTAACACCTCGTGATATGTCATGTAACGACCCGTAATCTGATGTAACGGCCCATAACGATCTGGGCGCTCTTTGGGAGCTTTGGCAAAGGTCGTAATATCTTCATTGTGGTCATAACATCTGTGGTTACGGCCCGTAACAAGAGGTAACGACCCGTAATGAGTGGGTTGAACTTGCACTGGCTGCTGGATAGGTTGTGATGGTGTGTAACGACTCGCCACGGCTGAACTTCTCCTTTTATGCCTTCATCACGGCCCGTAATCGCTTGTCACGGCCCGTAATCGCTTGTCACGGCCCGTGATGAGTGCTGAATGTTGTAATCTCCATAACTCTACTCTTTTGTCAGTCGATCCCAGCCCTTAGCCTCTTAAGTTGATTTCCTACAAAATAGTCACCAACAAGAGTAGAATCATGACTCGAAATAATATGAACAAATAAAGAATAAAACATATGCATGCGATGCCAAAATGACTCAAAATTATGCCTAATATAGACCCTAAAATATGTTATAAAATGCACGCATCAAATACCCCCAAGCTTAAGATTTTTCTTGTCCTCAAGCAAGCACAAAGGAAGACAAGAAATTTCCATCATAATCTACATCATGTAGAGAAATACTTTTCTCCTACCAGCCTATTACATATGCATCAGAGGAGCCTATCACCTTTACCAGAGTCAAGCTACATAGAATTTCTGAATCTTAAACATATTTAAATAGTCTAAATCTCAGCCTTATGCAAAAGAAAATATAGTCTATCAAGTAAGACCATTAGTGTTGAATATGAAAGTATCAAGAAGGCTTATACTTTTTCTTAGTAACAATTTTTTTTAACTTATACAAGTTCTCATCTTCAAACAGGAAAGTTCATGTAACAAGTTTACAACCGATGTATCCTAGACCAGTTGGCCTTAGGTCATTAGAATTAAAGAGTCCCATACGGGTGTACTTGCTCGAACTATCCCAAGTTTTGAGTAAAGCGCTGAACTAAGGAGAAGTCAAATTGATACTTAAGTAATTCTTCATATTGCATATGATGGTTAGCGGGCTTTCATGACCCCTAGGCTATATGACCTTAGGGCAATAGGTGTTAAGGAACCCCTCGAGCTTACTTACCCGAACTCACCAAGGTTCCAAAGAATACTTAGAGCATCCAATTGCTCCTCTCAATTTTTTCATATATTCAATTTTCACTTAATGCTAACTTTCTCAAATATTTTTTTTAAACCTTTCAACTAATTTTTTTTATTAAGCCCACAAGATACTTATATGTTCAATAAAAATGTTATCACTCTCAAGGAGAAAGAAACAAGAATATAAAATGCTGAGCAAAACTATCATCTTAGAATTCATAATTCTAAGTGACAAGACTCAAGTTCCAGTATTCAAGTCTCAAATGATAAACAATAAACAAAGTAGCAATTGAATTTCATAGATCTACAAGACGTCCTTGAGTTTGACAAGATAGACAATAAGATGTTAGCAAAAGATAGTAAGATGTAAATGATATTTTTGAATTTTCTTTTCAAAATTTTCAATTATTTTCAATTTTTATGGGATTTCAATAATATGATAACAATAAAAGAAAATATAAAAAAATTGCAAAAACAAAGCAAATATGATGCATGAGAATGCAACTACCCCTAAGCTTAAATCAAACATTGTCCTTAGTGTTTAGGCCCAGCCGAAGGGAGGTAATACAAAATGCATGAAAAAAAGTACAAAAATACTCAAGAAAATAGAAAATAACATACATGACCTGATCTACTCCTGTGGTGGCGATGGCTGCTGAGGGAACTGGTATGTTAGCAATGCTCCAAAATGATTGGTCCATGATAATCGTATATGCATCGGACCATGCTCTCCCTCTTCTCCTGATCATTACGGATGTCCCTAGATGTTTCCTGCATAGTAGTTAGAATAGAATGTAGAGAGGAAAAATCAATAGTTACCGAAACATGTGACGGGTCCACATCCATAGATGGTTGATCTGGTCGGGAGAGCTCTAACTTGTTGTAACGGTCACGGCCTATCAAGGGTGGTTACGGGCCATGAAGGAATGGATCCGTGGTGTGAAGACATATAACAGCCGAGGCAGGAGATACTTTTGGAAATTGTTAGAGGTTGTTATGACATCTTATGGCTCGTAATACCGTGTTGCAGCATATGACTTGTGAGGTGGCTCAATGCTGAGGGTCACGGAGTGTAATGGATGGTAGCAGGCCGTAAAATGGACGCACATGGAACCATGGCAATGATTTAAATGCATCACGACCCGTTACAGCTGGTAACGACCCATAAGTCATGTAAAAACAGGGTAGCTGATTTGAACATGGTGACTTACGCGTCGTGATGTTCTCTTACGGCCCGTAATAATGATGTTACGGTGTTATAAGTTGGTCGCAATAAATTCTCACGGGTCGTGGGTCGGGTGTTTTTATGTGGGAAGTTTGACTGCCAGATATGACTTACGGCCCGTAACAGTTGGTCAAGACCCCGTAACAAATGGCTCAACACTACGGCGAAGACCGTGATGGAAGTATCATGGCTCGTTATACAGAGATTGCATGTGGCTCCAGGAAATTAGTTACGGACTGTGGAAGAGAGTTACGACCTGTAATGGCATTAAGTGCTGAAAAGTTAGGGTTATTGCGGCCTATGATAGTTTCTTACCGGGTGCAACTTGGGGTATCATAGCCCGTGATAAGGTGTGACGGCCCGTGACAAAAGACAAGGCAGGTGCTAAGGCTCAGAATATGTGACTAAGGGAACCAGACACCTTGATGACTTGACCAGGACTAGGATGATTTGATACTCGACTGGAATTCTGTTGAAGAAAGGCACTTGTTGTTGGAGATGATTGCTTTCTTGCATTGGATAAAAGTACTTGGAATGTTCTCTTGGCAATGAATCTGATAGATCTCCTTTATGTTCAGAATTGTCTCATTTCTTCACCTAAGGCCTGGTCACAATAAAGCTTGAATAAATTCTATGAGAGTAAACCTAAAATAAATGACCTAACTAAAACCGAATGAACTAAAAAGAAAAGTGAGAGAATTGGGTTACCTCCCAACAAACACCATTATTTAACGTCGTAGACTAGACACCTCCAATTGATGTTTAACTCTGAGAATGTGGGGAATTGCGAGTGATGATGCACTCTGCCCTTGTTTTGAGTTTTCAATTTCTGCTCTAGCTTATATGGAGTTGGGCTTTTTGGTCGTCATTGTTTGGATGAACTTGGTGCATCTGATCTTGATGGTGCTGGTGATGATAATGCAGATGGTGTTGCTCTCTCCTCATGTGGTGGTGGGTTAATAGGAGATGTAGCTGTAGAAACTGTTGGAATTTCCAAAGGCGAGCTCCTTCTTTGGACTTTTCCATCCTCCATGATATATTTGCTTGTCTCCTTCGCTCTCCACCGAGTAGTCCATCTCCTCTGATGATAATGTATCCTAGGTCTCCACCTTCTTTGATAAAAGTTCTGTTGGTGGCATGGACATATGACCGTTGGTGGTCCCTCAGCAGCTTCTTGAGATGCAGCAATTTGAGAAGACAATTGCGCAACTTGCTTCTCTAATGTTTGAAATTTTGCTTCCATGGAATCAAGTTTTAGTTGAAGTCTGCTGGCTGCAAAGAGGGAAGATCATGAACTACTTTGTTGTGGTTTTGTAGTTGAGACAATTGGGCCTCCAAGTTGTTGATTAGTTGGTCTTGCTGAGTAAATTTGTGTTGAATTGTAGATACAATTTGACCAAGCATGTCCTCCAACTTGACTCTTGACTCAATTGATGATTTGAGGACACCACATGTCTCTATATTTTGTCTTTTAATTTCTGAAATATGATTCTCCATGCTTTTGATATACTCTTCTTGCATAGACTTTCTGCACCAGCATGCCTACCATATGTGTCAACATGGCAAGTGGATCATTTGAAATGTCCTCTTCTTCAAATTGATGTGATTGCTGGTTGGTGCTTTGTCCAGGCAGATCAATTCCAACTTGAATGATTTGTGGTGTGTCTTCCAGTTGCTGGCTCGATGATGCTTCACACTTTTCGAGTTTGGCTTCTCCATGGACTCCATCTTGTTTGAAAATTTTGTTCTTGCCCTCAGTTTGTGCCTTTGATTTTCCATACTTCTTCGCCATTGAGGGTACTTCATAGATCAAGTTATACATGAAGATATCTCCTAAAAATTAACGCAATACTAAAAGAAACGTGAGAGAATATGCAATAATGATTCTCACGTGATAGAAAATAGGAAAACAAAAAGAAATCTCTAATAACTAATGAAAATAGACAAGTAAATTACAATTAATCCCCGGGAATGATGCCAAAAACTTGATGTGGTCTAAGTACACTAGCAAGCGGACTAGTCATTCAAGTAATAAAGTGAAAAGAGTAAGGATGTCGAACCCACGAGGACTAATATAATCTAACCTTGTCTATATCCAAAAGTAATATAGAAAAGATTCAATTCAAGTTTTAATCTAGAAAACGAAAGATAAGAAAAGATAAAATTCAAGAGATGAGATCAGATAAGATCAAATCGAATAAAGTTGGAAGATTTAAGATTCTATCTCATCATTAATTCAGATTGAACATAATTGCTTCTATTGATGGACTAAGAATTGCCAAACTTATGTCCCCTAAGCAAGTGCAATCAACTATCTTAGGTTCAGATTTGTTGAGGACGTTCAAATGAATCCACCCCAAACAATTCTTAATCTAAGATGTTTTAACGATGCAAAACTTATGTTGTCAGCCGCTTAATCAAGTTCAACTTAACAGGTGATAAGTAGTGTTTATATAGATAATTTTATGCCAAAATATTTTCATTTCTGCTCATTTTAGGCCTAAATGTATATTCTCTCATGTTTATCACCTAATTTTTCTTTACTATTTTTATAGATGACATGTAGAGCTTTATACTAAAATTGTGCATGAATAGATACATTTATAGCTCTTTTGTTCACATTCTGGTTTATCACTCATGTGCTGACCTAATCCTTATTATTGAATCATTCTATGATCATGGGAACATATTTAATTAGTTTGCTGCAAAGTGTTGATGCAAATAATGTTGGCTGCTGCTTTTATTCTAGTATAGGAACTGTGGGGAGCTGTCAGAGTGCTTTTTGGCTTGTCAGAATTTCTGTTTTGGCTCCATCTGTTGCTTTTTGAGTTGTTGTTGTAGAGGCTGTCACCTGTCCAACCCTCCCAACATTTTTGAAGCTGAATCAAAAGATTCTTTGGAGGGGATAGTTGGCACAATCACAAAAGCTGGGAGAAGAACCAGAAGGTGCTGAAGAAGACTATTAGAGGAAGAGGTGGCTGTTGTGAAGGACTCTCTTTTCTTCTCCTCGCTCACTGGGGGATTTTTTCCCAGTTCTGATTTCTAAGGACATGAGGGTTTGGAGAGCTGCACGAAGGAACCAACATGGAGAAGAAGAAAAGCTGCTACTGAGAAGGAAGTTGCAGTTTGCTTCTATCTTTTTATCTTTCCTTCTAAATCAATATATACAATGCAGAACAATATCTTATTTGTAATGTTAACAAAGATGTGTAGCTAAACTCCTTTATCTCCTAGGGATGGTGTAATCTGGATAACTATGGATTCTTTTTGTTTTTAATGCATTACCAGTTTCATTTATATGGTTATGATTGAGATATGCTGTAATGTTGGATGTTCAAGAGATGGAGCTGAGAAGTTGAATCTCTATTTTGTGAATATAAGAGGATAGCAAAATGCATCCTATTATATTTTGATCTGGATTTTATGTTATTCTAGTTTCTATGATTAGTTGTGTTATGTCTGATTTGGGTCATGTTGTAATGATAGATGCTTAAGAAGTTTAGCTAAGAAGTTGCTTCTTTATTTTGTGAATCTGAGAGGATAACAATATGCATCTTGTCCTGTCAGACTTGTGCTATTTTGATATCTGATTTTGTGACTGATTGGTTTCTTTAGTTGATTTACATGCAGAAGTCTCTGAATGTTGATTATTCTCAGTCATTTTCGGCAGGTTATTGTTTGAGAGAACAATAACTATAAATCCCTTCTGAAATCAAGAGCTTATGAATTTTCTTTGTGCTGAAATGAGATTTCCGATGTATTACTATTGAAACTGCATGGATGCTAAAGAGTTGATGCTTGGTACTTGAATTGAGAGATCGATTTTATATTCTTTTGCAACTCCATTTTAGCCGAGAGGTTAAGCTATGGTTATCCATGTATATTTCGGTGAGTTGTTGATTTGGACTTAATCGACTTGTTGAGAAACTTCATCTTTGCTGTGAAGACTTTGTGGAGACACATTGAATTGACTTATTATGTTTTGATTGAAACTGAATTCGCAATGGGATCATATTTATTCCAGATTATTATTCAGATGACACCAATCCCTAGGAGATTATTCCTTAACTGCATTTATCAATCTTGTTCCCCTGTTAGTTAATTTTAATCCTTGTCCTTAAACCAAAATGCCAAAAATATTTTATCATTCATTTCTGAAATCAATTTACTATTATTACTGACACTTTTGCTTTGTAGTTTCCCTCTTAGTTTTCAATTTATAGTTAGTTATAATTTTCTGTTTTATTAGCTTCTTCTTTTAGTTAGTTAATTCTGTTAAATTAGTCTTTAAGTTTCAATTCACCATGGATATGATACCCGAGGTTAGCTACTCGACCTATGCACTTGCAGATTTAAGAAAGCTAAGGGTTAAAACTTGATTACCATAATTCATATTCGCACATAATTCATCACATAAACCCATAGCACTACAATCTTCACATCAAGTTTTTGACGCCGTTGTCGGGGAATTGAGGCAATTAGGACTTGTTTTTCAGAATTAGTTAACTATTTTCTTTGTATAAAGTTTATGTTTCATTGTGCATATTTCAGATATCTAGTTCCTTTTTGTTAATTTTTGTTAGTTTGGTTATCTTAGGATTTTTCTGTTTTGAAATTGTTCACAATTTTCTGATATAACTGCAAATTCTGCCAAACCACTAATCATTGTCCTGAGTTTCTATTTTTAGTCAGTAAGCTTATGCACAAATCTGATAGCTTAGAAGATTTCTTATCTGAACCAGAAGCAAAAATAAGAAAAAATTCAGTGAAGGTTGTATACAGAAGAAGGTAGAGAATCAATCAGAATCTTGAATTTAGAATTGAGACACCTACTGAAACTACTGAAATGGCAGCTCCTAGAACACTGAAAGACTGTTATGCACCAAATGCTCAAGGAAGACCACCCTTAGGGATTGTTCCTGGTGCTACATTTGAGCTGAAGTTATCCTTAGTCACAATGGTCAACAAAATCAGTTTGGAGGAAATGCAACAGGAGATCCAACTCTTCACATAGACAATTTCAAGGAAATTTGTGGTACACTACATTATAATGGAGTATCAATTGAGACCATCTACATGAGATTATTCCCTTTCTCACTCAGGGATAGAGCTAAGTTATGACTGAGGTCACTAAACCCTAAAGATATTGCTACATGGGATCAATTAGTACAAACTTTTCTAGCTAAATACTACCACCTAGCAAAACATCTCAAATGAGGATCCAAATTTCTGAATTTGATCAAAGAAATGTTGAATCCATATATGAAGCATGGAAAAGATTTCAAGAATTGTTGATGGCATGTCCATACCATGGTTTTAAAAAATGGCAGCTAGTGAACTACTTTCATAAAGGTCTAGACTATCCCTCTAAAGTGGCCTAAGACAATGCAGCTGGTAGAGTATTTGCATTTAAGAATATTGATGAAGCCTATCAGCTCATGAAAAATCTAGCCAGAAACCATCATTTCTAGCACATGATAGAGCAAGAACGCTTACTCCTAAACAAGAAGTTTACAATGTAAATGCATTATCTTTCAAGATGGAAGCTATGCTAAAAAGGATGGAAAAGTTGAGTTTCACACCTCAAGTCAATATGGTTGCTAATCTTGATATTAGGTGTGAAATCTGTAGAAATTCAGGACATCCAATTGAGAGTTGCAACCTAATTATGCAGACTCAAATTGAGCAACCAACCGATCAAGTCAGTGCTCTAGCACCTTATGGAGCAAGACAAGAATACTACCGTCCTGATAATAGAAACCATCCTAATCTTTCTTATAGAGGAAATCATTTCAACAACCTCCAATTTCATAATCAAAATCCAGCATGGCAACCAAAAATTTTGCAAAGAAACCAGCAGTTGCCCAAACAACCTTTCAACAATCAAAACATTCAAGCCATCAAGTCATTCTATGAACAATCAGCCCCAACTCCTTTAAAGTCTAAAGTTGAAGACTTGCTAGAGGCAGTTATAAAGAGGCAGGAAAAGCAAGATGAAGCCATGATGAAGATGATGACTCAAATGAAAAACATGGCTGCTCATAACAAGATGCTGGAAAATCTGATTGCTCATCATGCTGAAAGCTCAATCAGATCTCAAAGAATACTACCTAGCCAACCTCAAGCAAATCCTAAAGAGCAAGTTCAAGTTGTTCACCTTATGAGTGAGCCAAATATTGAAAGACCATGGAATTTGCTATTAACCAGCAGGCTGATAAGGATGGTGAAAAATTGATTGAGGAGATAATATTGAAGGAAAATTAAGACTATTGTCGAAAGGATCCTAAAAAGTCTGAAATCTATAAAGAGCTTGAATCAGCAAAGAAAAAACTTAAAGTTGATTTTCCTTTTCCTCAAAGGTCTATTGCAATAAAGCATGACCAATAGTTTTTGAGATTTTCAAAAGCTCTAAAGAAGTTATACAATGATGTGCCTTTCGAGGAAATCATTAAGGAAATGCTTCCTTATGCAAACTTTTTAAAGGACACACTATCTAAGAAAGGAAGCATAATGGGGGAATCAAACTATATCATTGATAGAGAAAACAAGTGTTATAATTCAAAATGAACTTCCACCCAAATTGAAAGATCCAGGGAGTTTTTCAATCCCTTGTGAAGTAGGCAACATGAAGATAAGAAGAGCCTTATGCGACCTAGGAGCTTCAGTCAACCTAATATCATTGTCTATATGCAAAAAAATTGATATGGAGGATATCAAGCCTACAAGCATTTCTTTACAGTTGGCTGATGGCTCACTTAAATACCCATATGATGTACTTGAAGACGTACCTATAAAAGTTGGAAAGTTCTACATACCTGCAGATTTTGTTGTTTTTGATATGGATGAAAATGTT
>LTAE01010926.1:0-12388 GCA_001647135.1 Pontederia paniculata
CGACCGCTTCATATGCTTAGGACGACCACTGCACACATGTAGTTCTTCTGATATATATTACGTGTGCACAGATCGTCCATTCTTTCAACTCATGGTCGACCACTATTCTGAACTTGAATGCATCCTGTTACAGAAATCAGCTCAACAAGTTCATCAGTATAGACTAAGTTCACTTACAAATTTGTGATCATCAAAACACACTCGGGATCCTAGATTCAACATGTATTCATTAATGTTCCAAGGACTTTAAATCTTGCTTGTATTCCTTAATGTTCCAAGGATTTACCACTTTTCCTCCACAATGTTCTTCATGTTCCATGGTCCTATTAAATTTGACTTGTATTCCTTACAAGTTCTATGTCGTCCAATCGCCCTGACTACTACTAGCTCTCCCTTCGAGTGTCTTCATCGTCATCTTGGCCATCCATCCATGTGTAGTATGCACTGTTGCTCGCTGCCAACGCATTGATGTCTTTGGCAACTCCAACAGTTCAACATGTTCAGCATGTTTGCAAGGAAAAATGACACCGCTTTCGCTCACTGCAACACGCACTAAAAGCAGTGCTCCACTAGTCATGTGCTCATAGATGTTTGGGGCTATGCTCCCATTCTCTCCTCCTCTGGTCATCACTATTTCATTGTTTTCTTAGATGATTTTTCGAAATTCTGTTGGGTGTATCCATTATTTAACAAATCTAATGCATTGTGAACCTTTACCCGTTTTAAAAACTTTGCTAAAAAACAACTTAACACTTTAATTCAGTCTCTTCAAACTGATGGAGGAGGGGAATTCTAAAGCTTAACCTCTTTCCTAGAGTCACATGGCATCCATCACATAATTACTTTCCCTCAAACTCATCAACAAAATGGAGCTGCAGAGCGTTGAATTCGTCCATTATTGATACAACCCTTTCCATTCTTGCACAGGGAAATTTCCTCATCGATACTAGAACTATGCTATCGGGATGTTGGCATACTTAACTAATCATCTTTCAGCTCCAATTATACATGACAAAACCCCATTTGAGACACTTCTCTCTGAGTCACTGAATTACTCTTTGCCCAGAGTCTTTTGTTGTGCAGCTTACCCACTCCTTTTACCCTACAACACTCACAAATTTTCCTTCCACACCAAAACCTTTGTGTTTTTCTGGGTTACCCTAACAATTATCTAGGATATCGTTACTTAGATCTTGGGAACAATCACATTTATATTGCACGTCATGAAAAATTTGATTAACAACAATTTCCATTTTCCACCTTTCATGCGCCCAAAACCTCACAGTCATGCTAGCCTTCTAACACTGTATGGCTCACCGTACCCTTTGCTATTTCCTCCTACTCTCATGTCATACCACATTCTGCCTCCTATACCGGCCTGCACTTGTCCAACAACTTCTACTTCGGTCTCCCAAAATCATTACATGCAACTAGTCTCTGCCAATGTGTGGATTATCGCTCTATTACAGTGATTAGGGCTCATCGAGCACTACTCTCGACCACTAATAATAACACTCCATCTTGTTTCTCGAAGGCTAACCTTGACACTCATTGGTGCATGACTATGGTTGTAGAATACAATGCCCTCATTACAAATGGAACTTGGAACTTAGTTCCTCATTGCACCAACATGCATGTCACTGGATGCAAGTGGCTTTTTCGCAAGAAATTCAAAGCTAATGGCTCCTTAGATCACTATAAAGCACGAGTTGTTGCTAAAGGCTTTCATCAAGAACCAAGTCTAGATTTTTACGGCACATACAATCCTACCATTAAACCCTCCACTATCCGTATTGTTTTATCCATTACTATCTCAAGGAATTGGAACTTCGGCAAATAGACATAAACAATGCATTTCTTCATCGCACCCTTGAAGAGGTCGCATCGTGGAACAACCACCAGGTTTTCATGATGAGGAGCATCCTTTATGTGTGCAAGCTTCAGAAATCACTATATGATCTAAAACAGGTTCCATGTGCATGGTTTCATACACTGCATAATACACTCTCATCCTTTGGCTTCTCTTCGTCATTGACTAGCCCCTCGTTATTCATTTTCGATCAAGGTGCAATTATCTTACATGCATTAGTATATGTTGATGACATTATTATTACAAGGTCTTCAAACTTCATGATTGATTCTGTAGTCACTCATCTCAACAAGCTCTTTGCTTTGTGATGACAGGGAATTTGCTCCCCATTTTAAATGCAAAGATTACATTTTCCAAAAATTCTGCATCGACTATATATATTATCACACCTTTTTACAACCTTTGCATCATTTATAATTTCCTGGGCATAAGTACATAATTTTACCCCAAAGGCTCTTTTAAATGAAGATATGAATGATTAATACTTGATTTCTCCTGCAAAAACTTAACCAAGACCAAATGATACTTGTGCTGCAAACTGGACTTGGGGTACCTGTGCACACGTTCAAGCCTTGACACCACTACCTGCCAAAAGCTGCTAGAAGACAAAATATGAAACAAGTTCTGCATATTTCCCTGCCAGCTTTTGTAGTCCAAATGAAGAAGGTTCCTGACAGCTTACAGGGAATATTAGCAGAACTATGCAAGGGACAAGTGGCATCTAATGATTGGAAAAGATGAAGAGGATAAAAGGCAAAAAGGAGGAAGGAAAAGCGTCCCATTCCGCATCGGAGAGGAGGTGTAGAGTGGAGCCGCCACCATTGAAGGAAGAAGAAGAACCAAAACTGGAGAGGAGGAGTTTTATGCTAAGATTTTGAGAGTATCATTGGTTTATGCTTTGTGATTCTTACTTGTGCTAATTTCCAATGGTAAATTATCATATTAATATATTTGTGATGTGTATGATGCTGTTAGAGGCTAAACATTTAGGCCTGAAAATGGGATGATTTGAGAACACATATTTGTTGTTTGACCTTATCTTTTAATGCATCTATGTTTTCATTTGACTTTTCATTCTTTTCTTGCATTATGTGCGTTGTATATGTGTTGATTTTGATGCTGTGAACTGCTCGCTATCTATTCCATGGAGGGTTGGGACCGAGAGGGAGAACTCATTCCATTTAGGAACATATAATGTGTATTTCTCATTCATGATATTTTGTATGTGTTGATTTCGATTGTGAGCTATTTGTTGTTTTATCTTCGGTGGAAGGTTGAGACCGAGAGGGAGAACTTTCTCCATTGAAGAGAAGTAGTAGCTAGTTCTTATTCTTTTTGTCTTATGGTTGTAATGTCATTCACATCTTTGTAGCAAACCTGTCCTGAGAGGGAATAATTTCTTACAAGGACTCTACAAGGACCCGAGAGGGGAGTAGAGTTTTATCGAAGTGTGATTTTCATTTCAGCTTTATGGGGTTGAGACCGAAAGAGAGAACCCCTTTGTCTAAGGTATTCGTATGAGGCCGAGAGGTTTCCACGGATAGCTAGGATTGATTGGAGAAGAGTTATCCATAACATCGAGATATTGCATGTGAGAAGCCTCTAGGGATTTAGGTTCAAGCCTTGACTGCGAGAGTAGCTGAGTTTGATTTCTTAATGTCTCAAGTCAATATTATTTGAGCTTCATATGTTCATTAGCAAATAGAGTATGAAAATGATTCCCATGTCCCGACTATTTTCCCTATTTGAATGATTCGACTTTCTTTATATTGGTTCTATTTTTACTCACCTTAAATCTAAAAACACCAAAAATATTTGTTTACTTTCATTTTCAGATTTTAGTTCTATCTCGTCTAATTTTCTGCACAAAATATTTTTCTTCTTGATTTCGGTTTGTGGTAGAATAGAGCGATTGCATTGTGAAATTCTAATTTTCCTGTGGATTCAACCCTAAAATACTACAAGGATAACCGTATACTTGCGGTTGGAATTGTGTATTTAGGTTAATTTTTAAGACTTGTTTATTGTTTGTCTCTGTCCAGGTGCCCCCAAGTCTAGAGCTGTCAAATCTTGACGTTCTGAAACCTGGTGCCACCTTTATTTTCGAACACAATTTCTGATCATCAAGTTTTTGGCACCATTGTCGGAAAAGTTTTGATTTTTCACATTCAATTATTTGTTTGGTACCAAGCTGAATCATTCGCCTTCATTATTCATATTCGAGTATCATTGTTTATAATTCACTTTTCTTTTTTCAATTTGATTACTTTTCTTTCTTTTTGTAATTAGTTCTTTCACATTTTATTTAATTTCAGTCTTCCACATTATTAATAGATACTGCAGTTACTTCTAACTGTGTATGCCAAGCTCTAGTAGTGTAGAGAATGAATTGAGAGACTTTGATCCTGAAGTGGAGAGAAATTTCAGGATAAGAAGAACACAAAGAGAACTTAGAAGATGAGCTCAAGTTGTTAGGTAGCAAATTGAAATGACAAATCCTGATGCAAATAGACCCTTACAAGAGTTTTATACCCCCACCACCATTGGACTGAATTCAGGAATAGCTAGGTCAGCCGTTAATACAAACAATTTCCAGTTGAACCCAACCCTTATTGTCGTACTTGGACACAATCAGTTTCAAGGATTATCCACATGAAAACCAAATCAGCACTTGATCACATTCCTGGAGATATGTGATACATTCAAATGCAATAATGTACCAAGTGATGCGATTAGACCCAGATTATTCCCATTCTCCCAGAGGGACCGAGCCAAAACTTGGTTGAGGTCAATCGAACCTGAAACAATCCAAACTTGGGATGAGTTGGTGGCTGCCTTCCTATCAAGATTCTTCCCTCCTAGAAAGATAGTGACGATGATGAATCAAATTACATCCTTTCTATAGTGGGAGCATGAAACAATCTATTAGGCTTGGGAGAGATTCAAAGGCATGCTGAGGAGTTTCCCCCACCACGAATTTCAAAAGTGAATGGCGGTTCATAGTTTCTATAGTGGATTAGCTCCTGCTAGCAAGAGTTCTCTAGACTGAGCAGCTAGGGGCAAGTTCATGGCTAAGAATACTGATGAAAGTTATAGACTCATTGAGGAGGTCACTATGAATCACCACAATTGGATGCAAGATAGAGCCAACCGACAGAAACCCCAAGCAAGCACAAGCTCAGAAATTGGAAATTGGGATAAAATTTCAGTTAAACTTGAGGAAATGGTCCAAAGAGCCATTGAGAAAAATAAACAGAATCAAAATAACAACACACCTAACTTGGGAGTATTTGCTGCTGAAGCTGCCCCTGGCTACAATGAACCTACTCCCCACCTGGTGTGACAAATGTGGATCACCAGACCACATGACCATGAGCTATAGTGCCCCAGGGTATAATGTAAAGAAGCTCCTGAAGAACAGATGAATGTCCTCTTCCCTTATGGTCAAAATCAACAATCCAGGAATAGAAATCCATAATATTATAATCATCAATATCAGCAAGCTCCCCCTTGGATCAAGATCCAAACTTATCTTACAAAGGGCAACATTACCAACAACCCTGGGACAGACTCAAAATTATAAAACTACAGTGCAGCTACCCCCACCTAATGCCAACCCACAGAGGTACCTTTCACTGCCACAATCTCAAAACCAATAGACAATGTCAGCTCTAGAGAAATCTCACTTGGAAACCATATTGAAACAACTAATGAAAAATCAATAACAACATAGTGAGGCTATGAGGTAGCAGCAGGAGGCCATGAAGCAAATGTCATTAAAGATGGAAGGACTGACCGTTCATAATAAAATCATGGAAAATCAAATTGCTCAACAAGCCATCCTAATCTCTAGACCACATGGGATGTTTCCTGGAAAGCCAAAAGCCAATCCAAAAGAGCATTGTCAAGCTGTAACCCTTCGAAGTGGAAAATAGTTGGAGCCACCACCCAAGGACATTGACACCAGTCCGAAAGAGTCTGAAGCAATTTGTTCACCTAAGGGAAACCTAGAAATTCCACTTGAGACACCTGAACAACAACAGGTCGTGACTGATAATACCTACTTAAAAGTGCAAGGAGAATAAACCCATAGACCCAAGCATTCTACCTTTCCCACAAAGATTAATGAAGATCCAAAATGATCAATAATTACAAGATTTCTGGACATCCTTAAGAAATTGCACTTGAATGTAACATTTGTCGAAGAACTACAACAAATGCCCGCTTACTCTAAGTTCTTAAAAGATTTTTATCAAAGAAGAGAACGATAGATGTGCACGAGACAGTGGCCCTAAGAGAAAAAAGCTAGTGTAGTTATTCAAAGGAAATTCATTCCTAAACTTAAGGATCATGGTAGTTTTTCAATACCATGTGATATAGGGAACTTACATGTCAGCAGAGCCCTATGTGATCTGAGGGCAAGTGTCAGTCTGATACCCCTATCTCTATGCCAAGAATTGAATGCAGGGGACTTGAAACCTACAAATATGACCTTGCAGTTAGCTGACAGGTTAGTAAAATACCCCATGGGCATACTCAAAGATATACCTGTTAGGATAAGAAAGTTTTATATACCAGCTGACTTTGTGGTTCTTGATATGGAAGAGGATCTGAACACCCCACTAATCCTAGACAGGCCCTTCTTGGCAACAGCAGGGGCCATGATAGATGTGAGAAATGGTAAATTTTCATTCCAACTGGGTGATGACAAAATTGAATTCAATCTGGCCAAGCTATGAAAGCTCCATCATGACAAGAGAATGTAAATGAAGCAGGAGATTCTTGATGAAGTCATATAAGAAGTCTCTGCAATCATTCAGATGGGGAATTTAAATAGAGGAATCCTTGCTGAGATGGAAGAAGTAAACAAGGATATTGTCGAAAATTAGCCAGTTGGGGACACCCATCTATAGTCAGGGTTTGACAATCCTGAAGATGTTATCTCTGAAGCAGCTTGCCTCATTTCAGAAGTAGTTGTACTCTCAACAGATGATACTCATGCTGAACCACGGGTAGAAATGAAACCACTTCCCTCTACCCTCAGGTATGAATTCCTTGGCCCCAATTCCACATACCCAGTAATTGTGAACTCATCTTTATACCCTGTCCAAACTGATCAACTTTTGGAAGTTCTTAGGAAATACGAGAAAACTATTAGGTATATGATGAGTGACATTAGGGGGTTGAGTCCATCCTTGTGCATGCATAGGATTCCTGTGGAAGACAATGTCAAGCCCTCTAGGGACTGTCAAAGAAGATTAAACCCCAATTTGCAAGATGTGGTGAAAAAGGAGATCTTGAAACTCTTGGACTTAAGAATGATCTATCCTATTTCAGACAGCCCTTGGGATAGCCCTATTTGGGTTGTGCCTAAAAAAGGAGATTTGACAGCAGTGGATAATGATAAGGGTGAAAAAATTTCTACTCGAGTGACTAGTGTGTGGAGGATGTGTGTGAATTTTAGAAAGCTGAATAAAGTGACCAGAAAAGGCCACTTCCCCTTACCTTTTTTGACCAAATGCTTGAGAGGTTAGCTAAGCATAAATATTTTTGTTACCTAGATGAATTCTCCAATTTTCTTCAAATATATATTCACCTGACCGATCAGAGAAAACTACTTTCACCTGCCCCTATGTCACTTTTGCCTATAGAAGGATGCTTTTTGGGTTGTGTAATGCTCATGACACTTTTCAGAGATGTATGACATCGATTTTTTCATATTTCATTGAAACGATTATGGAGGTATTCATGGATGATTTTTCAGTCTATGGGTCCTCCTATTCTTGTTGTCTAACGAATTTGGAACAAGTATTGTGCATGTGCCAAGAGATCAATTTTGTCTTTAATTGGGAGAAATGACATTTCATGGTGTAGCAAGGAGTGGTCCTGGGTCATGTTATTTTTGACAAGGGTATTGAGGTGGACCCAGCTAAAATCGACATAATCTCACAACTGCCCCACCCACAAATGTGAAAGGAATAAGAAGTTTCCTGGATCATGTTGGATTCTATAGAAGATTTATCAAGGATTTTTCGAAAATAGCAAGACCACTCACAAAGCTGCTGCAAAAAGACGGATTTCAGATTTGATGACCCCTGCAGCCAATCCTTCAACAAGATCAAAGCAGCCCAAACCTCAACACCCATCATGTAGCCACCAGATTGGTCCATTCCTTTCGAAATTATGTGTGATGCCAGTGATAATGCAATGGGTGTTGTGTTAGGACAAAAGAAAGAGAAGCTACATCTATGCTAGCAGGACACTGGATCAGACTTAGCAAAATTATACAACTGCTGAAATGAAACTATTAGCTGTAGTCTTTTCTATGGAAAAGTTCAGATAATACTTGATTGGATCCAAGGTGATTTTGCACACAGACCATTCAGCAATTAGACACTTGTTTGCTAAAAAGGAAGCCAAGCCAAGATTGGTTAGGTGGATCCTACTGTTGCAAGAATTCGACATTGAAATCAAAGACAAAATTGACATTGAAAATCAAGTTGCAAATCATCTGTCAAGACTGCAGCACTTACCCCCAGCTTGGACTGACCTCCCGACAATCACAGAGACCTTCCCATATGCACATCTTCTAGCTATGTACATCAAAGAGAATCCTTGGTATGCGAATATTGCAAACTACCTAGTGGAAGGTGTTCTACCTCAAGGCATTAACAAGCATCAAAGAGCAAAATTTTTGTCTGATGCACCTCTGGGATGAATCTTTATTATTCAAAGAATGTCCGATGGGATCATGAGAAGGTGTATTCCAGCTAAAGAGACAACCCCAATCATAGCTGTGTCATACCACTGCTTATGGTGGACATGGGGGTACCTAGAGGACTATTACAAAGATAATACAAGTCAGTTTCTATTGGCACACTCTCTTCAAAGATGTCCACTAATATGTCATATCATGTGATAGATGCTAGAGGGTAGGATCAATATCTAGGAGGTAAGAGATGCCACAATTTGTAATTCTAACTGTTGAGCCATTTGATGTATGGCGAGAGAATTTTATGGGCCCATTTCCTAACTCATGGCAGTACAAATACATACTATTAGTTGTAGATTACATGACAAAATGGGTAGAAGCGATCCCCACAATAAGATGTGATTCTCATATAGTGCAGAACTTTTTTTAGAAAAAACAATTTTTCCCATATTTGGAATGTCAAGGTGATCATTAGTGATGGGGAAAAACACTTTATAGAGAGAAGCTTCAAGACTTTGCTAAAGAAGTATGATATCAACCATAGTATAGCTACCTCCTACCATCCTCAGACCTGCGGGCAGATAGAAGTTAGTAATCGGCAAATTAAATCTATTTTAGAAAATAGTAGTGGATTAATCAAGAAAGGATTGGAGCACAAAACCGAATGAAGCACTTTTGCAATATAAGACAACATTTAAAACTTCCCTAGGAGCTACCCTCTTTAGATTGGTGTATGGAAAATCATGCCATTTACCAGTTGAAATGATACACAAAGCTTTTTGGGCAACTAAATGTCTAAACTTTGATTTGAAAGAAGCTAGTGACCATCATAGGATTCAACTACATGAGCTTGAGAAAAACTCAAGAAATTATAAAGAGAAGACAAAGAGTTGGCATGACGAACAAATTCAAAAGAGAGCACTCCAAGTGGGAGATCAAGTTCTTTTGTTCAACTCTAGACTCAAGTTCTTTCCGGGAGCTAAAATCAAAATGGTATGGCCCTTTAACAGTCATTAAAGTACTTCCCTCATGTGCTGTAGAACTAATGAACAAGCATGAAGAACCATTTAGAGTGAATGGAAAGCGGGTCAAAGTATATTATGAGGCTTCACCTTTGGAACCATTGACTATTATCTCCTTGGAAGAACCACCATGATCTACCTGATGATTACAGATAGAACTATGTCTGGCCCAAAGACATTAAAGTAGGGCGCTTACTGGGAGGCAACCCATGTTCACTTTTAACTCTAATAAGTTTTTGTCTTTGTTCTTAATAACTCCAGGTATCAGATGGGGGCATGTGAGCCATTCAAGGCTTGATCGGGCTGTTGGTGATATTGCTCCACTACGAGACAAAATAAGGGGAAGCCGCATCACTTTGGGAGGAGCACGTGACCAGATAAATTCATATCACGGTGGAACCCACTTCTCTTGACTCGACTGTTGCATCCCTTCAAATTTTCTCTCTCCATCGCCCAACACCACATTGCAGCATCATACTCCACAACCATCACCCAAATCCCTAGCCGCCCTCAACACGTCGACGATTCCCCTTCTTCTATTGTCGACGCTTCATAAAGATCGATGGTTGCAACTAGAGGACAAGCCATCGACCGCATTTGGCGTCCGAAACTGAAGAAGGGATCCGCTGGCTATTCGTCCACAAACCCCATCACTTTGGGAGGAGAAAGCAACACGCCAGTCGCTCCCACGCAACCACCAACCTCCACCTTTGTGCCATCTCAAAGCTCAACAACGACCTTCATCACCACCAGTATGGCGGAAGATCCTAGTCACTAAGTGCGTCGGCATGCCTGCAGGCAAGCGACCCTCTCCACCTTCCTCCGGCTCTTCTTCGAGCTTAGAGAAGACGTCACATGCTGTGATGACACAACCTTGAAGCTGTTGACCTTACCTCCAACCGCTCCAACCATACCCTCTCCGCCACATATCTCCGACCACCAATCCCACATTTTCAAGAACCACCTTAGTTGCCGGCCACCACCGAACCCCTTCTCGAAACCCCAACTTCAAGTCGAGCATCACCACCACTGAGCCGCCCTCCCACAGAACCGATGAGACCAGCGGATGTCCCCTCTATCGCCACGACCCCTGAAATAATCCCTCCACCTAATGACCTACCCCCAGTTGAAGCGACTCCAATTGCCAAGTCCAGCCCTAGTATTGCAACACCACCCTATCTGAGGCTGCAGCAATCGAGCACCCTCCACCATCTGCAACTCCAGCTATAGAAGACTCCTCGCCACCTGACAATGCAGCCGCCGAGACCCCCATACAATATGAAGTCGTTGCTCCTACTGAAACACCCAAGGCAGCAGCAACTAAAGCTCTGAATCAATTGACAAATCCGTCGAGAAGTCTATAGAAGAGGCTGTTGAATAATCAACAAAAGAGTCCATTGAAGGATCGACTGCCCTCGGACCTTTGCAAGATGAAATTCCTACTCCGAAACTGCCAACAGCTAGCACAATCCTCCAACGTCCAAGACAACTTATTTTTAGGAACAAGAAGCATGAGCAATGCTATCGGATTCTAAACAATAGAGCTTTCCACCCTACAAGATTTCTGGATCAGGGTACTCTCAAGAAGCTTGGATTCTATGAGGATTTCAAGACCCTGACCAGCGGGATGTAGGCATCTGAGTTCTTTCTTCGAGGACGGGACACATGCCAAGCAATTGCCAAGGAATTCCTCAGCAGTTTGGAGGTCTATGAAGATGATCGGCAGGTGACATTTCACCTTTTCAACCAAGATTTTAATTGGACATTCAATCAGTTTGGGCAGGCACTAGGGTTATCTTCTGCAATTGCTCCGAAACCATTTATATATGACCCCAAGATTGTATGGAAATGGATCACTAGTGAAGATGATTTGCATATCAAACGAGCCATATCCGCCTACATCCGCAACCCAATCATCCGCTACTTCCATAGAGTTTTGGAGAACACCCTACTAGGCCGCACCAACACTGAGTCCAGCGTTAGAGAAACTGAATTGTACATTATTTGGGATTCCTGTGGCAGAAGAAGATAGATCTCGTCGGCATCTTCCTCTCCAACACATACTGATGCGTGCTAATTATACAAATAAAATTGTTAGCAAATGCACTAGTCGTATCAAGTAAAAAAGAAAGTGAATAGAGTGTTGATCCCACGAGTAATTTATTCTATCAATATTTAACACAATTTTTTAATGAGAGGGGTACATTGGGTTTGAAGAATTTAATGATTATGAAAATAAAGATTATGCGCTTGAAGGTTGAAACTATTTCCTCGCCCCCATGATAGATTGGGGTGGTTCCTCCATCCAGGATTGTAATTGTTACTAAAAGGATTGTTGTTCTTGAGGAAAGAACCAGCCACAAAATTTGCATTCTCCATTTTATTCAAATTAGCAGAATTGTTTCCATGTGGGCAATTATTATAAGAATGGCCCTCTCCGCAAAGCTCACATTGTTGAACTCTTCGAGTCATCAGTAACTCGAACTTTTTGTTAAGTGACTCCATTTGAACCACAACTTCATTACTTGTAGAATTTTCAACCTTGTTCACAACTTTGTTCCTGGCACCTCTTGATCTCTTGGTTTGCCAGGAGTTCAGGGCTACATCTTCTATCATTTCATAAATCTCCTGTGGACTTTTCTTGCCTAAAACTGAACCTTCAGCAGATGAGTCCAGCTTGTCCTTGTCTTCCTGAAAGAGACCATTGTGGAAGTCCTCTAGGATTTGCCACAAAGGAATTCTATTATCAGGGACCTTTGCCAACACCTCCTTATATCTTTCCCA
>LTAE01010927.1:0-12718 GCA_001647135.1 Pontederia paniculata
CCCCCCTCTTGGTGTCATCCCGATCCTACAACTTTATCATCAACTCGATTCAACCCGATCTTCATTGGGTCGGGTTGGATCGAGTCGGATCATCGATTTATCCGATTGACTTTTTTCATATTTTTAATTATTTTTTTATAATACTTAACATCAATTAAAAATAAAGAAAAATATTTTTTCAATATTTTATAATGATTTAAAGGATATAAAGCATAAATTTGTAATATATTTTAATTTTAAAGTAATATAAAATTCTTATTAAGAATAAATTAATTTAAATTTAATAAAAAAATATATAAAAGTTCGGGTCATCGAGCTGGGTCGGGTTGATCAGGTTCGAAAAATTGAAACTCGTACCCGACCTATTGATGATCAGGTTATGATCGGATAGGTTCGAATTCGACCCGAACAACGATCCGATCCGATCCAATTGAGACTGAATCGGTTTGTATCGTTCGGTTCATCGGATCGATCTGACCCGGTGAACACTTCTATCGTAATCCATACTTTTGAAACATGGAATCCTATTTTAGTATATTCTTGTAAATATTTTATTAAATTATATTCTCAATCCAAACGGAAGGATGAAACCTATTCTCTTCCATTCCTACTGTTTAAATAAAATAGTGTAAACATGTCGTCTCTAATGTAATAAGTAAGTTGACGACAAACTTATTTGCCATATAAAAAAAGATGATTTTATAGTCTAAGATTATTTTTTGCTTGATTTATAAGCAAGTTTAAGAGCTTATTTGTTAGCTGATAAACAATATTTAATAAGCACAAGTGATGATAAATATTTTAAGTGCTAAAATTTATTTAAAAATATAATTAGATTACATATTTAGATAAAAAGTAATGATAATATCAATAAGTAGTTGCAAAGTTTATTAAAATAAATATTGACTAAGAAGTTCTTGAAGTTATATGATAATAATATTAAAAGAATATGGATAAAAGAGTAATATAATTGATTAAAAAAATAAGTCAATAATTATAAGCTAAATCAAATATGCCCTAAATTAATTGTAAGTAAATTATGAAAATTCTTCGTATTTGGTAAATAGACTACTATAAGATTGCTAGTTTATTTTGTTAATCAGTTACAATACTCTTTTAAATAATATCTTCATATGATATTTCTTTTTTTTTCTCATTTTCTTTCAGTTTATTTTGTGCTCTTTCATTTTTTACAAAATCTTGAAAAAACAAAATAAATAAATAAAATTATAAATATAATATTAAATTAATTGTTAAGATTATTTTATTTTTTTTTGTAATGTATTTAACTTAAATTTAACTACTTAATAATCATTATATTTTTAATTAATATTATAATTGCTTTTTATTATTATTATCAATTTTTTTTTATCTAAACATGTAACTATTTATCTTTAAAAATAAATTTGAGCACTTAAAATATTTCTAAAACAAATTTCAGCCAGTTTAAGAACTAATTGGTTTGAAAGCTACAAGTTTGGTCAATTACAATAAAGGATCTTTTTTATCTTAGTACGAAAGATGTCTCATATTGCTCGCACAGTATTTTTCTCAATATCTAGTTAAGAACATTTCGTAAGAGCACGATTTGAAAAAAATCACGATGTGAAAAAAAATGCCATCCTACAAAATAAAGAAACAACGTAATTCGAATTTCACTTTAACAGAAATAATAATGAAGTGAAATGAGCATAAGAATTATTGTTGTTTAAATAACAAAGAAGATCAAACTTGAGACATTACAAAATTAGCTCAGGAAACTAAGATACCTACCAACTATAGTTGGGCATAAGAACAAGAAAGAAGAAGCTACACATGAAAGGGCAAAAGCATACACCAAACCTGTCAGCTCCTAATCTACTTCAATCTCGATTACTATATGAATCATTCAAGGGATTTCCTTTTCTTAGTTGCTTTGCACTTTGAAGTGTGCGCGCGGAGTCTTGCAAGTATCATCCTCTCGCTCACTCGCAATACCAATGAATGATACAATTTCCTCTCCTTAAACCGACAACATTCTTTCAATTTGTCTTTGTCCTCCTCTAAAGGACTACCGTAAAGGCTCTCCCTCAAATCAGCCAATGATACAAGCGCAGAACAAACACTGTCTGTCATCAACAATTCAATAACATCCTTCGGAGCTTTAATGTGTTCCAGTTTTTGACACTCGGTTCCTGTGATCTCCATCAGACTGATAATGCCATTATATTCAGCATCTCTCTCAAAATTGTCTATGGCAAATCCTAACTTTTCATAGGCATTGTCTCCTAAGAAAATGATATAGAGAAGAACTAGAAGATCCACCTGTGGTCTCCCATCAAAAGAAACTTCAAAGTACTCGGAATCTTGGCTAATGCATCCTGCATAGTCTAGCCTTTTCCACAATGAGATTCTTGCTCTAGTGTACCGACCAGAAAATGAAGATGAGCACCACTTGCTTACTAAACTGAGATCAATATTAACAATATCATATTGATTGTCCAGTTCAGTAAATCCATATCTGTGAAGCAATGCAGCATTGCCCATGGATCCGTAAGTGTTGAAAACCTAAAAGAAACATTAAGCTTATATAGTCATCAAGAATGTGGAACAAAGAAAGTCAAACTGAAACAAATCAGAGTTTAGCTAAACACCATAAGGATGATTTGAACAAAACTAATAGTTCTTTCAAATTAAATTTCGAACTCTGGACTACAAGATCAGCCACTGATCAAACTCTCTGACACTTTGTACTCTTTTAAATGATTTTCAAATCATTTGTCTACTTGTAACTCCACCACAGAGTTAACAACTAAAATAGCATTTTTTTTATAAATAAAACCAAGTAAAAACATTAAAGTTCAAGAGTTTCTAAAAAACTTTATTTAGTTATGTCCACATGCATCCCTACAATTTTTTAACCAATGGGATGCTTTCATTATAGTTGATCAAGATTCCTCAAATAATGTAGTTGATCAAGCCAAAGTTCATATTATATGAGAAAACCAATTAATTTCATCCATTGGATGCATAGCCTATAAAGTTTCAAATTTTATAATCTCTTCTACTAGCTCAAGATCAACTGAACTGATATTCTTTTTAGGGGAATATCAACAGAACTGAAGTTAGCCTACAAAGTTGGAACCTGAGTCCCGATTGCCCACATTTCTAAGAAACTGTAGTTGCTAATAGCAAATAATAAAGCATGTTTGAAATGTGAAAGCAAAGAATATTAAATCAAATGGGTGAATGCAATGTCTATATAAAAGTCATTAGTACTAAACTGAACACAACTTCACGATGAATTAGAATTTCTTTTATAGTAATTTATGCTTCTGTCCGATAATACTATGAGCATGTACTTCTCAATCAAAATACTAAACTAACTCCAGCATGAGATTTCTCTAATTTCATTCGTTAGCTTCTGCTAAGAATTATATTAAAAACTAAATTAGCTTATAACATCAAATCAATGCTCAAGATTAACTTCTCATTGGCTTGTACACGTAAGTAAGAGCTCTTATCTTCTTTAATGCAGCGAAAACAAGAGCCAGTTAAAGGTACTAACCTCATTTCCTGACTCAACATCTCTCACGACAATCATTTCTAGAACTGTAGGATCATCCCCTGAAAAGGCCAAGTTCGTCAGTCACCTTCTTGCAGTGCATACAAGTAGGTTTTTGGCAGGTTACCTGATGAACTACCATCCGAATCGACAACAGAAGATTTATCATCTCCAGATGCATGACCTGCATCACCATTGTCTTCAGCATCTGAGTTTGAGGAGGAACATACAGTAGTGAAGTGAACATTCTCAGCTCCTGTCTTGTGATTGAAGCTGTAACATATGAATAAAGTGGTTGCCAATGAAACATACATAACTAATATGATTGGAATAGAAAATCTCAGATAGGTCAAATGCTTTTCTTTTTCTGGGGAATGCTCAATAGAAAGCAGAATACATTTAGAATTACAAACTTACAGATCAGCCAAGGGCACCATCCCAGAACCATAAAAATCATCAATTTGGAAGGACCTTGATGAGACAAGACTCTTGGCAGAAAAATACTGTTCAACGCCAAAACTATCGGCACAAATCTTCAATGGACCAAATGCAATCAATGGCTCAATATATTCTTTCCAATCTTCGTATACATAGGATTTGTCTTGCTTTACTACCTGCCTAAACAATTACCACAATAAAATACAAAACAGAGGATCAGCACTAGAATTCTCAATACACTGTCTAAGACCCAGAAAGCAAGGAATTCTTCTTTTGTCATACTGTGTTCTGGGATACACTGATATTGTTTAGGGAAATGAATCATTATAATCGTTAATCATAAGATTCTTATTTCAAACTTCAACAGTAAACAAAATTGCCATGATCTAAGCTTGGAATTAAAGAGTAAATGTACAAAGGTAATTAGGCGGTAGGCAGAAGCTGGTAGTAACAAAAGTATATAGCAATATGGATAATCAATAACAAGGGATGTTATAACTTTAAGTCGCTATTTCCAAAAAGAAACAGTTTAACTATTCGGCAAAAAAATGATTGGAGCATCAGAGAAAGGGATAAAAAGATTAATTCATTTAACTTTTAGGGTATGAATTAATGCCATCCTGCAATAAATGGCCCAACTTCAAAAAGCTGTGTAAAATCGTTACTTGAGATACCTAATTTATTTTGTCTATACCCAGAAGTTGTTAATACTGTAGTACAAGATCGTCACGAATTCTTCCTACTTCGAACTAGAACATTACTTCTTCCTAACAGGCATTTTGCTCATGTTCAACATTGTATTGAAGTAGGAAGGTTACCAATTAATAGCTTACAGATTCATCAAGTATACTATAATCACTTTGTGCCAAGTTAGTTTTTTACCTTGTGGAGGAAAACGATAAGAGTCTAAGATATTGTTATATGTTTGCATCATTTTACCTTGTGGAGTTCGGTCCCTGCGAGAAAGGCGTCGACTTCCTCCAAGCTCCAGACGACGGGAACGCACTCCCGGACCGGCAGCAGCTGCAGGTAGCCGTGCCACGGCGACGCGGACCCGAGGCTCCTTTCGTACATGAGCGCTACTGCGAGGCCGAGGACGCCTTCAAGGCCGGCGTCCTCGATCGCGTCGCAGGCGCCCGAGGCCTTAACGGTGAGGCAGGCGCTCTTTGGAATGGTGGCGACGAGATCACCCTCCTTGAGATCGCAAAGGGACGAGACGGAGATGCCCCCTTTATCTTCGCCGGCGTCGGCGAGCCTCAGAGCGTCGCTGCAGTCGACACCGTTAGATCTCATCCACCGCTTGAAGGCTCTCAAGCGCCTGCGACACAAGGAGTTACAGCGAGATAAGAGAGCAAGTAAGAGGGTTTAGGAGCGTCGAATACGTTACCGAGACATCGTCGGAGCGAGTCGGAGGTGGCAACGGCGGCGGCGGTGGCGGGACAAGGAAAGGAAGTCGAGTGCGGGGTTAGGGCAAAGGATGGAAACGTTCAAATTTCTACATTATTTCTTTTCCGTCAGAAAATTGTTAGAATATTTTCCTTTTTCCAAATTCGATACTAATATTTTCCTTCTCTCTCAATTGTCCTCCTCATACGTCTATGGGTTTTCAATTATATATTTATAAAATCTTAAGAAAATATCAAAAATCACAAAAGAAATACTTACCTTATATATGTATAACGTTTTATTTTATTACTTTTGCATTTTGAAATGTATAATTGATTTGGTCTACTTTACTACGTTGTTAGGAGAATAGGAGCAAGTGAGATTAAAGTGATGGGTAAGAGCAACTAGTAAATAAAATGACATCTGGATTTGAGTTGGTGTGTATTTCCATATGTTAAACTAAAGTTTAATTGGTGTGATTTTTTTAAAATTTTTTCCTTTTGATTTATTTCGGAAAAGATATCGCCCGATTATTTCTCTATTGATTCTCTTTCATGTATGGATCCATGTGTCTTTAGAAATAAGATATTTGACAATTATAATTTTATCAAGAGTTAACTACTTATATTAGATTTAGGATGATGTCAATGTAATTGTCTTCTATTTTTGGAAAGTCTACGACACAAGACTTTCATTTACATAAAATACCACCTTCAGTTCTCTTTCGATCGTTCAAATCTTCAACTAGGTTACTGTCACTGTAGCCTGTGATAACTTTTGTTCCTCCTCCCTTCATGTACATAAGACCATAATGAATCACACTCTTTAAATGCCTCGGGATTTGCTTCACCGCCTTGAGATGCATAATCGTAAGCCTCTCCATGTACCTGCTAGTCATTCCAACAACATAAGAAATGTCTGGTCTTGTGTTCAGGAGGTACCTCAAACAACCAACCATTTGTCGTTACTCAGTTGCATCAACAAGTTCTCCTTCTGGATCCTTGTGTAGCTAGATCTTTTGCTCCATAAGAGTCTTCGTCGGGTTGCACTCACCCATGCCAAACTAAGACAACCCTTTCTTGGCATATGCAAATTGTTTGAGCATCATCTGTCTTCCTTCTTAAACTACTTCAATTCCGAGATAAAACATGAGCAAACCTAGACCACCCATTTCAAATTCATCCATCATTTGACGCTTGAATGCTGCAATCTTCTCAGGGTCCTCTCTTGTTACAACAAAGTCATCAACATAAACATCGATAATTATACCTGCTCATTCTTCCTCCCTTGTATATGCAGCTTGCTCTTGCACACACTTGTTGAAACCGAGTTGCTTCAAATGCTTATCTAGTTGAGTGTTCCATGCTCGCGGTGCTTGTTTAAGTCCATACAATGCCTTGTTGAGCTTGTACACATAATGTTCTTTGCCCTTGTTAACATAGCCTTCCGGTTGATTCACATATACCTCTTCCTCGAGCTCTCCATTTAGGAATGCAAATTTTACATCTAGATGATAAACTGCCAACCTTGGTTTGCTGCAATTGTGAGGATGACCCCACACCATGTCCAACCTCATCACCGGTGCAAACACCTCCTCAAAGTCAACACCTTGATGTTGAACATATCCCTTTGCAACCAACCTTCCCTTGTACTTGACCACTTCACCATATGAATTTTTCTTTAGCTTATATTCACACTTCAAACCTATGGGTTTCTTCCCTGCTGGCAGTTCAGTAAGCTTCCAAGTTGTATTATTCTCAATGGAATCAATCTCCTTGTCCATTGCTTCCTCCCAAGTAGCTTGCCCAACAACTTCTTGATAGCATGAAGGCTCCTTTGTTTCAAGTAGTAGAAGTTCATCATTTAACTCTTCATCCTGAAGTTCTACTCCCCTCGTTTCCTGCATGAGGTGGCCACTAATCCTTTTGAACTGAATTGGCCCATCATTGGTGGTGGTGGTGCTACTGTTAGAGGGTTATCATGGTGAACTCGTGGAAGGAATGATGCCCTCGCTCGTTGTTGTTCCTTGCCCCACATGGTTGCCAAGGTTTGGGCGCCTGGTGAAGAGGTTAAGGGTGCATGTACCGCTGTTGTTGTTGTTGCCTTAGCTGCGGCGCGTGCACGCGCCCTCGTCACCGGTCCTGGTGGGGCCATGTATGCCATAGTCGGTGTTGATGGAGCTAAGTCATGGTTTTCTTCGAGCACCTGGGGGTCTATCGCAGCACCAGCTTGAGCCTCCAAGGTTTCCCTGAGTCTGGCTCAAGGACCCAACTCTCCTCCACATCAAAGTCTAAAGCTCCATCAGTGCTTGCACTTGCATTCCAACTCCATCCCACATCTTCTTCAAACTTCACATCTCTACTGACATGAAGCTTGCCACCTCTCGGATCATAGAGGCGATGTGCTTTGCAGTTATCCTCAATGCCGAGATATACCATCACTTAGTTTCGCCGAGTTTCTTTGGGTATGGTGTTGTCACCTTCACATGAGTTGTGCAGCCAAATACCCTCAGATGAGCAAGGTGTGGCTTTCTGTCAATCCAAACTTCATGTGGTGTGCGTTCTCCCAGCGCCTTGTCGGCAGGCGGTTCAGCAAATACACTACGTGCCGTACGGCTTCCCCCCAGAACTGACTAGGGACATACATGCTCTTGAGGAGAGATCTCGCCATTGCCATTATCGTTTGATTCCTTCACCCCACTACACCGTTCTATTGAGGGGTGTATGGCGCGGTCAAGTGCCTTTCTATGCTAGCTTCCTCGCATAACTTGGTGAACTCGGTAGAGAGAAATTTGCCACCCCGATCGGTTCTCAAAGTCTTTATTCGGTAGCAACTACTTTTCTCAACCTGCTGCTTGAATTTTCTGAACACCATACATGCTTGGTCCTTTGTCTTGATTACATACATCCACATCCACCGAGAATAGTCATCCACGATGAGCATGAAATAATTATTTCCAGTTGGTGTTGTTGGAGTAATTGGCCCACAGAGATCAGCGTGCAGTAATTCGAGTGGCTCCTTCGCTCGATAGTTTGCTACTGCTGAGAACGATTGCCTTGTTTGCTTTGCAATCACACATTCTTGACACAACTTGTTTGGATGCATGATAGGTGGCACTCCCACCGCCATCTTTTTCTCCGTCATCATCTTCATAGAATGGAAATAGGCATATTTCCATCGTCGCTTTGTAATGATGATTAGGAGAGATCCTGATCTTGATAAGCACCATGCCACTATGTTCATAAACCAATAGGTATTCTCCGAACATAATAATCTTTTTTCCCCGCTCAGCCAATTGTCCACAACTAATAACGCAAGGCAGGGACATAGTATACCTCAGTGAGCAACCATTGTTCTCCACCCTTAAATTGAAACAACACGATCCTTTGCCCCTTGATATGCATAGTGGAGCCGTTGCTGAATTTTACTTGATCTTGGATGGACTCGTTCATGTCATGGAACTTCTTCCTCTCACCCGTCATGTGATTGTTTGCCCCATTGTCGAAGTACCAAACATCAGTAATGGTGTTGTCTTCATCTGCAGTTGGCAGTCGCGGTTCCATCTTCTCTTCATTTAATAATACAAGATTGGGTGTCTCAACGTTTGTCGACTCTTCCTCCTCAGCGCGCGAGAAATTTGCCTCATTGGTGTGCCCCTTGCTCCTGAACTCCGACACATAATGGCCCATCTTGTGGCTATTGAAGCACTTGATGTGGCTCTTGTCACGACCACCCCCACCGAGACTTTCCACTCCTTCTATATGTGGCAATCCATTGTGTCCGCCTCCGCAGCGGCCTTCACCATGACTACGTCCTCCTCGGTCATGTTTCCTATTGTCTGCACGAACAGTATTCCTCCCCTTGTGGTTGAAAGATGAGTCGACACCTCTATTCCTTTGACGTGTCTTCCATTCTTCTTGAGTGAGAAGGATTTATCCATCGTCGTTGCCGCCGGGTGCTCGTAGATGTGCACGCTCCTTAAAGGTCTTCAACCGCCCGATCGCTTCTTCGAACGGCATGGCCTCGAGGTCGCAGAATTGCTCGATGCCGATGATTACCAGGTAAAAGCGATCAGGTGCGGTGTTGAGCAGTTTCTTCACCAACTCCGCATCATCGAGCGTGCCCCTGAGGTTGGTATATCTTACCGACATACCATTTAGTTTGCCGGCATATTCATCCAGGGTCTCCCCGTCCTTCATTCTCAGCGCATCAAATTCGCCCTTCAATGTTGATAGGCATGTTGTTCTGACATGAGGCCGCCCCGATGAATCTTGTCTTAAGGCAGTCCCAAAGCTCCTTCGCAGTCTTCTTTTGTGCAACCTGCAATAAGATATCCTCTGGCAGCATTTGGAGAAGTTGCGCCCTCGCCGTCTTATCCTTCTTTAGGTCCACAGCCGCATCATCTTCTGGTTGTACAGCCTCCCAGATTCCCTAGGCATCCATCAAGACCTCCACCTTGATCGCCAAGGTGGTATAGTTCGTCGCCGTCAATTACGGATAGTAGGTCGACACATCGCCGCCTTCTCTTGCTGTCGCAACCTGAGGATTGAGCGCCATAGTAGCTTTGATACCATATGAAAGTTTTAAAAAAGAAAGAATATGAAGGTAAAAGTAGAGGAGGAGAAGGAATTCTCAGAGTTATTTCATTCATGAAGGAAAAGGAGTTTTAAGTACAGAAAATTGTGCTAATAAAGAAAACTCTAATTAATTGCTAACAAAGGAAATCTCTACAAATTGAAATTCAAAAACTAGCAGTTGACTTACCTCATTATTTGCTGAGAATAGATTTGCCAAATCAGGATAACTTGCCAAATCAAGATTATTTTCAACAATTGTGCCATAACACACAATCTGACCTAATAAATATTATTTAATCATGCTTACTTCTAATCTTCTTGGCATGTTCTCTTTATATGCCTTAAATATAATTTAACTATATTGCCCATGAAATCTAGTTGTGACACACGGTATGATATGATCATAATATGAGAATCGTGATGTCTATTTCAAAATATGTTCGTCACCTGAAGGATTGATGATAGAGCAACATCATCCAGTTAGGTGATTGTGTAGTTTATCAGTCAATAATTTGACAATGCTAGTTCTCATTATGCATTCAGATAAATGCACAAGTTCTTGTTGGAGAACAAGTTCACCGAACTGACCCGCACGAGAATATTAATGGTTGGACTATTAGCAAGATTTTTCAAATGAAATGACTGTGTAATCCTTTGACCTGAGACATCATTAATGTCTTGCATGTTAATGATGTTCATTTGATAACGTTAATAATGATCTTTGGATTATTAATAGGTTTATTGGTGACATCAGAAACATGTGAAGACATGTGAGTGTTCAATAAGAGATCTACGATTCCTATTGGAAGGATGTCCTCATTGACCAATAAAGAATGATGCAAAGTCTATGACCACAACATGAAGAGAATGAGTTCTCTATTTGCATCATATCTTCATCAGTCAGTTGATTGATATCGAGATTAGGGATCTAATATTTCACCATGTCTTATTTTTCTCGATTTGGACATAAAAATTGTAGAAGGATTATACGCATATGAAAAACATTTCAAATGTTCATTAATTTTCAAATCATTATGGAGGCCATGATATATTGCTAGATGTCACTCTTTGTCTATAAGAGACTACACAATAAATTGGGAACATCAATAGATTGTACTATTGATAATTGTGTAGTAGATATATTTGATATATAACTCTTATGGTTGTAGTGATGTGAACCTAATAAGTCACACACAAACAAGACATAAAATATGAAATTTGAATAACAAATTTAAATATTCGATGAGATATTTTAGGTGTGTAGCACATGTTTAATCTCATCATGTTGCACGTCATAAGTGGACAATTATTTATCCATATAAAACATGGTGAATTGAGTTAATGCAAGTGAGAATTATTGATAAATATGCATGTCTTAACTCTAATTATCATGATTGATGATCAATCAGACGATCAAAAATTGATTAGAAATATAATTTGATCACGATCTCAAAAGAGAGAAAGATGTTGAGTTGATTACAGCTATCTCAAAAATTGATCAGAGATATAACTTTAATCAATATCTTTCATGTGTGAAATTCTCAAGTATGATTTAACCATTCTATATCAATTATATAAATCCTAAATTATATGATTAAAGTAAGAAACGTATTTTTTTATGTTCATGCAAATCTTAATTGCTTACGTACCAAAGGATTTGGCCCCATGTTTATTTTTTCGCCCAAACCGTTCACATGAAAACTTTTTAAATCTCCGGAATATTAATTATAATGTATTAAACCCATATATAAGTAGCATGGGGTTTTAATTAGTACAGCTTTATTCCATAGTCATATAATTAACGTATTCATGCAGGCGACATCCAACGACTACTCGGCATAAGGGACTGCCACCAGCTTCAAGGGAATCTTCTTGTGCACGACGATGCCGAAAGACTCGGCCATGTCCACGTCCTCTCTCGTCATCCCTTCCGGCAGCGCCCAGTTGAAGTTGCAGAGAAGATTAGCAAGCGTCAGTTCCACGATGGCAGCGGCCATTGGCAACCCAGGGCAGATCCTGCGACCGCCACCGAACGGAACGAGCTCGAAGTGCATCCCCTTGTAGTCAACGTCGCTATCCACGAACCTTTCTGGCAGGAAGTCCTCGGGGCTCTTCCAGGCGTCGGGGTCCCTTCCGATGGCCCACGTGCTGATATAGCACCTCGTCCTCGCCGGAATGTGGTAGCCAGCGATCTCACAGTCCTCTCTGCTTTCTCTCGGCATTATTAGCGGAGCCGGAGGATGCAGCCGCAGCGTCTCCTTCACTATGGCGTGCAGATACTTGAGGTCCGGCAGGTCTGTTTCTTCCACCTTATCTTTTCCTCCGGCTACTCGCCGGACCTCGTCCTGTGCCTTGGTCAGCGCGTCCGGACGCCTTATGAGCTCAGTCATGGCCCATATTAAGGACGTTGCCGCGGTGTCTGATCCGGCAATAAATGTAATCTGCGTATCAAATGTAATTTGTTGAGTCATGAATGCATCAGATCAACGTACAGTTAGTCCTTGACTTAACAATTAATTAATGCACAGTGCTGATGCTTTGGGACTCCTCATAGCACTAATATTTCAAAGCAATCAATCCTGAGATAAGGCTTACTGCACGATAATTTAATATGGCATACGACACAAAGATAACTTTCACGTGTATGATATTAATAATGCGAATCGTTCAGGACAAATATTCACAGTAACATTCTTTATCACACACACACACATATATATAAATATATATATATATATATATATAGAGAGAGAGAGAGAGAGAGATGAGAAGG
>LTAE01010929.1:2039-20806 GCA_001647135.1 Pontederia paniculata
GGTTGACTCATGGCCTAACTAGCCATATTGGCCCCGGATCGCTGGAATCTTCATGTACTAATAATTGAAAATTGATTTATTAAAAGTAATTGATAGGAAATGATCTATTGAAAATAATTGATTGAAATGAAGGACAAAAGAATAGTCCTATTGATATATTGAAAATGACTACTGGGTATTGGTATTGAAAGGTAAAGCTAAAGGTCAAAGGTAAAGAACGACCCTATTGAGATATTGTTAATTGTTAAAGCTTATTGTCAACTAATATTTCATTTACATATTGATTATCTTATTTATGATCATTTACATACTGAGTGTCAAAACTCACGGGAGGTTCATCTCCCCTACGAATTTAATTTTGTAGGCAAATATGTTCATATAGATGGTGATAGCACAGCGACAACGTGATGGTGTTCATGATGAGGTGACTTGCACATGGCATAGGTCCTGGTCATAGATTGAGGATTGACTTCCGCATTGACGTGTTCACAGTGTTGACCAGTGGATTGGTCAAATGAAAGCCACTGATGTATAACGGTAGCATCTCCCAAGTCAAGATTTTTGCCAGGTGGCAAGGTCTGATTTTTGGGGCGTTACATTAAGTGATTTCAAAAAAAATACTTTATTCATTTATGTTTTTTGTTAATCCTAAAATATCTAAAAGTCGAAATGCATGACTAGTTCAGTTTGGAAGTTGAAAGTTGCCAAGTTATTACTTTCTTTAAAGTCAGTGGCGAAGTCAGAACTATTATCTAGGAGGTGTGCAATTGCTCATGTACTTATTTATATAACTAAAAAATTATTTTAAATATTAATTTATATTTTTAATTATATTTTTTAATAACATATTTGCACGGCATAATAGAGATATTTATATTAATTTTACTTTTCATTTTAAACATTAAAAAATAGAAAGAAAAAAGAGTGAGAACATTTAAAAATATGGATTACAACACTAATTCATAATTGAATAAAATAATAATGAAATAAAAAATGATAATATTGATATATGTTTTCATAAAAAATATACTTATATACATATGATAAAACAATAAGTAGATATACATGATATAGTCATAGACTAATAAGTAAAAATGTATAATGCAATATATATATATATATATATATATATTATTTTTAGCGAATTAATAATTTTAATATAATATAAATAAATGATGTTTTTTGAAATAATATAAGCTAATATTTGAGTAAAGATAAATGATAAATAATAAGAAAATAGAAGTATACATGTACTAAAATAAATAAGTAGAGTATTATGTTACAATTATAGACTAATAAAGAGAAATGTATATTCTAGTATATATAAATAATCATGTTAATGAATGAATAAATATTAATTTAATATAAGTAAATTATATCTTATGGAATAGTATATTAAATAATATTGATTAAAAATAAAGAAAAAATAATAAGAAAAAATGGAATAGATAGACTAAGTATACAGAAAAAAGAAAAAAAAATGATGAGTTAAGGGGAATTGAACCCAATACCTCCAATTCAAAATGCTGCACCCCTATCCATCAAGATCAATTTTGATTCAAACCTAGTAACAGAACTATTTAATTGAGTTCAGGGGTGCAAGTGAACCCCCTTGCCTCCGCCCCCTAGCCTGAGCACAACTCCGATATGACTCTCAAAAAATTTTTCAATTGGTTTGAAAAATATGAATATTAATAGTTATTTTATATAAAAAAATAGTTAATTTTTTAGATAATTTTATACTTATTAATCATAATCTTATTTTTTAGATTTTTTAAAACTTATATTTATTATTAAAATTATTAAAAATTTTAAAAATTAAGCCCGAGTCCAATAATTTCCTTATCAATTTTTACTCTTAAATTTCAGTTGATGACATTAATTTCTCATTTGGAATATAGACTCCGGTTTCTAACTTGATCAGCACTAGTCAACTAAACTTAACAATTAACTCTAGAGTCAATCAAGTTAGCTTCCATTGTCAATTTACTCTGAGTTAACTCAATTTTGGGTTGTACACTCCTAAACTCAAGTTTAAGAGTCTGACTCACGATATTAACAACCTTGAATATAATATAACTAGGTCTCCTCATATTTCTTAAATCGAACGAAATTATGGTGATGAATCTTGAGTGGGACAGCTTATTTTTATGTTCTTATATTAAGACAATGACCTCCTTTGTAAAAAAAAAAAAAATACAAATTGAGAAGTAAAGATAGTTAAAAAAACATGAAACTTGAAGAATGTCAGAGATAAAGAGGAAAACGTCTGATTTATGATTCATTAATTGTTAGAGAGCTAAAGAATGATTAGTTTGGTGACAAGGGAAATTAAATTATTTTGTACTGTTTGAGAAAGCTATAAAAACTGAAAGTTTGATTATGGAAAATATATTATGTAACAGAAAATGTGAAAAGCGTACTATAATACGATATTTAATTTTTTTTCTTCTTTTAGTAATGTTAATTTATTATTTGAATAATAGGTTATTTATAAATTCATGTATCATTTGAGTTCGGATTTATATAATAAAATGAAGGGTTATTTTCAAGAAAGCTATCGATATTTTTTAAAATATATCTAAATTTTAATATTAATTATCTCTTTTAAACTTTTCAAATATTTTTCACTTCAACCCAATAATAAATTTTTTTATCTATAATATTTATTAAATTATTATTTTACTCTTAAATAAGGGGGACTCATTTTATGATGCCCGCTGAGCCCCCCCCCNCCCCCCCCCCCCCCCCCCCCCCCCCCCCCCCTTTTCTCCTCGGTCCATAGAGATAAAATGTAGGACCGGTGTCCAGTGGACACTTGGAATTGCTCTTTTTTTCATTTTCTCTATTTTTTGGGTGGTAAAAATGTAATTTAATAAATTAGAAAATGAAATTATAGCAGAAAAAATAGCCTTATTAGTGATTGGGGTGAAGTGGATAATTTATAAAGTACGAGGGAGGTGACTAATATTAAAAATAAAGAGTTCACTTTGAAAAAAAAGTTAGTTAAGGGTCGTAAATGGGAAAAAAACTTAAAAGGAATCTTAATTGCATTTTGAGTGACAAGTTGCAACTCTCAATAAAACTCTCGTCTTTTTTTTTTTCTCGGTAAAATTATTCAAATAAAATTGTAAAATGACCTTTTGAACCAAACTTTGATTACTTTGCATGGGAGCCAACCACAAGCTCCATAAATGTTTTTTTTTAAATAATGAATGCAATCGTGATATTCTAAAATATTAAAATAAAAGGGGGCATAGGTGTAGTGCACTTTTAGTATAGTGCCGTGTAGCGCAACATAAAATAATGACACTATTTATATAAAAAAAATTAAATATTTTTCATTTTTCATTTGTACAAAAAGTATAGTTAGTTTATGTATAAATGTGCTACAGATTTTTTTTTATCTAAAATAAATGTTTATACATCAACAAAACTAAATGTTTATTAAAATAAATGTTCATACATCAAAGTACATATTGGCTTACTAAAATCTGGACACAAAATTGAGAAATATTTTTATCCTAAAACATTAATTATATATGACTATGCTATGACAATAAACTTGATCACCAATAGACAACACAAAGCAAGAACCAACAGCCCCACCAGTACGCCGGCGGCCAAGAGGAACAGCCATGTGGCGGAGGCTGAGACGCCCGCAGAAGAGACATGGACAAACCCTCTCCGGCCGAACGAAACTGGTGCTGCCGGAGCAGGCGCCGGCGCCGGCGCCGGCACTGTGTCTGTGAAGTTTGACGTTATCGTTATGTTGATGTTTGGCATCTCCTTGGTGTTGTTGATCCTTGGCGTGATCGGAGCAGGAGACGGAGCTGCGTAGACTGGCGGGTGGCCCTCCGGCAATGGATTGGTGACGTTCACGTCCTTGGGCACTTCGTCATGTTTTGTAGTACTATTGACACTTGGAACGGGGCAGAAGACGAGCTTGAAGGTGGGGGTTTTGGCCGTCGGGCAGACGTGAGGGGTGACGGTGGCATTGTCCAGCGTGCACTGCCCGGCGGCGTTCGAAGCGCACTCGGTCACTCTGCAGTCGCTGCTCTTGTCCCCGAAGCCCATGGGCGCCACCTTGAGGGGCACGTTGAAGCCGTCCGCGAGGCTGATGATGGATTGGTAACGTTCACGTCCTTGGGCACTTCATCATGTTTTGTAGTACTATTGACACTTGGAACGGGGCAGAAGACGAGCTTGAAGGTGGGGGTTTCGGCCGTCGGGCAGACGTGAGGGGTGACGACGGTGGCATTGTCCAGCGTGCACTGCCCGGCGGCGTTCGAAGCGCACTCGGTCACTCTGCAGTCGCTGCTCTTGTCCCCGAAGCCCATGGGCGCCACCTTGAGGGGCACGTTGAAGCCGTCCGCGAGGCTGATGTCGTAGTAGTCCATGGCGCCGTCGGCCGAGCTGCCGAGGTTGAACTGGGCGAGCGACACAGGAGGCTTGGGGCCGAACCCATTGCAGGAGACGGCGCCGGAAGCGCAGCTGCCGGTGGCGCAGGAGAAGTTGCTGGTGGAAGCGTCGAAGGAGCACGCGGTGCGCGCCCAGATGCGGCCGGACCAGGAGTAGGGCGCGTAGACGGGGAAGGACGCGGCGGGGGCGAGGTAGAAGCCGGACATCTCGGGGGTGATGGAGCCGGCGTTAGACTGGACGCCCGGCCATATCGGGTACCGACAGTTGTTGATAACGTCGATGGTCGTCGCGGACGCGCCGATGAAGCTGCTGCCGGAGAGAAGTAGGAGGAGGAAGAAGGTGATACGAGCGAGAAGAGACATGGTGCACTGTGGAGAAAACATAGCGAGAGGTTAAATTTATAGGTTCTACGGCAGAGTGCATGCATGTCCTAGTTTTATTCGGTTCCTTTTCAATTCCCTTCTGCTGCGACCCGGAATAAGTACCGTTTCCGAGAATTAACAAGAATAAGGAAGCAATATGTTAAAATGCAGAACTTGATCAGACGACACTATTCCTAATATGAATAGTAACGTGATTTCATAAAATCACCTTCAAGTTCATGAAACCATTTATTTTAATTATTTACACAAGAACAAAATATTCTATTAGCAGAACATTTTTTTGTGCCACCAATTTGGCATAAAATTAACTTGCTTTGTTAAATTATTTTATAATCATAATTATAATTATTTAATTTTTATTATTTTAGAAATTTTGCACAATAATGAGATGTTAAAGATGAATAATAAATAAATATAATTTCAAAGATATTAATAATTAATGTTTAATTAAATATTAGGTAATAATATATTATTAAAAATAGGATGATGATAAATTTTAATTAGTAATTGCACGTAATAGTTACTTACTATAATATCTTAATTATGAGTAGTTTTATCATTATTTAATTAAATAATTAGAATTATATTAATGAATGATAATTAACACTTTATATATAATCCCTAATTATATTTAATCAAAAAATACAACAAAATATTAAATTTATTTTTTTTCTCATTTTAATCAAACACTATCTAATTTTTTTGTGTTTTCCAATTTTTTTAACTTGCTTTATTAAATTATTTTATATTCATAATTATATTATTAATTATTATTTATTAAAATTTTAGCATCTTATAAATTTTGCACTAAAGTGACACACTATAGATGAATAATAAATAAATATAATTTCGTCAATATTTATAATTAAATATTTAATTAATTATAGGCAATAATATATCATTAAAAATATAATAACGGCAATATTAAATAGTCTTTGTAAGTATTAGTTAATTACTGTCATATTATAATTTATTTAGTAGTTAATATATTATTATAAATAAAATAGAAACTAATTATATGTTAATTTGTACAATTAGAATAAGTGCTAATATTTTTATCGTTATTTAATTCAATAATTAGAATTCTATTAACCAATTATAATATACTTTATATAAATACCAAATTACATTTAATAATAATATATAATAAAATACTAAGTTTATTTTTTTTTTCACTTCAATCAAATACTATCTAATTTTAGTTATTACAATATTAATAAATTCATCCAAACATATCAGTAGAGCATCACCACAAAAATATCTCATTTTTATTCTTTTCAAAAGAATAAAAAAGGAATATTCTTGTTAATTCTAGTTTATCTTATTCTTGTCCCAAAGAGGCCCAAAGTGTGCAAACAAAAATTTATATCAGGTAATAATATTTGTATATAAAAAATATGTAAAAGTTTATTATATAAGATAATAAATTAAAAATATAAATATTTTATTTCTATTTTTCCTCTTGAATTATCCTGGACACCATATGAAAACACCCCTTCTCTCCCACCGGATTGCTACATTGCCGCCCCCTCACCTCTCTCTTTCTGATTGTGATTTAATCGAATTGTGATGTGATTCCATCGACTTTTATGATTGATTCTGTTGTTGTTTTACGGCGATATCACGGCCCCATTTTCTTTGACTCGTTGAGCGCGCCGACGCGAGTAATGATTACGCTCGAGAAACTCTTCGTACTTCTCATTCGGCGAGTGCTAAATCTATCCTGGCCGTCATATCAAACATTTTGGGCGTTGATTTCTGTTTGATTTCTGCAACTGCTATTTCTCGTCCAGTCGCGCATCATCGAGCTAGAAGACAGACGATTCATGAGGAAAGCACACTTCTGCATTTTCGCGCGTGCTCCATCGGTGCTAGCAGAGATGACAATAAATTTTTTTCTTCTTAGTTTTTTTCCGATGAGTCATCAACAATCACATTGATTAGGTGTTAGTCAAAGTTTCGCTTGCTGATTTTGCATTTGGCAATGAAATAGTGTGACCACCTTACTATCGAGTTTCCCGATGGATATCCAGGGTAAGCAGTTGATGAGTGGCATTTAAAGTTGCAAGTCTATATTATTGATTTCTATGTGTATCTACTAGATTATGTAGTTGACCACTTCGTACCATTTCGAATCTCTATGGAGTCGTCAGATTAAGAGTTTTGCTGATTTGATTGAGGTAAGCCTTAGGATTATTCAGAATTATTATGATATTTGATTTGGACTTAAATGCTAGCTAGTCTCAAGGCGTTGTGTTGATGTTCAGATTTCCAATTACGTGATGTTGCCGGAGTCGAATATGAACTCGATTGATTCCGAGCTGCATATGGTAAGCATTGCATGATTAATTATAATATGTGTTACAACTGATTTCATCTAGGAAAATATAATGAATTGGTTGATGGTTTGTTATGTAAGGTTGCATTCGATACTTGAGGTACTGTGATTGGACTCGAGGTGTTAGCTATCCCATTGGATTTACACAAGGTAAATTAACTTATGGATTATAAATATCACGTGTGCTGATTTTATAAATAAAGATTTGAACGATGACTCTCTAACTTTTTGATATGTAGCTCAGGATCCGTGCACGCTAGCGCCAGTCCACTTCGTACGTTGTGAGTGACAATTAGAAATAGTTATTGAAAGATTGAGTACTTAATCAAGTGTATTAGTTAAATGATAAGTAACATTGTTGATATGTTAGTCATTTAATCGTATCATGGTGATAATTAGTATATGTCAAGAATATGATTCAAGTGTTTATATGGATGTAAGAAATACCCGATATGATCATATTCGAGCTATAAATGAGTATTTCAAACTAAATATGGAAATGGCACCTAGTGAGATTTAAATGGTACAAGTGATTGCTTTATGTGCTAGAGTATCGAAAATGAATTTAATGAGATATTTATAAAACTTATGATTAGGATCTTGTTGTTGATTGATTTATTCGGACGAGTTGAATTTTACGAGGCTACACGATATCGAGGTGAGTTGAATTATCACAGTTATAGTAAATATGCTCAAGTAGCGGTCTATGAGGTAAGACATCTTTTTTAAATGGATTAATGCATACATGTCTATGCTATGCATCATATGAAATAAGTGACTTTGTGTCATGTTTAAATTAAAAAAAAAGCCATGCTCAGATTCATGTAATTATGACACTTTTACTGTTATGGACTTCTTGATAATTTTTATGATGTTTTCTCAAATTTTTGAGTTTTATGGGATTTGATGATTTTCCTATATTAGCACATTTTGCTATATATATACTCTTTTATTAAATGCATGTGCATTCATACACATATGACATGTCATAATAAAAAAATTGCCTTGTGGCGATTTTTTGCATGGCATCGGAGAATGATCAACTCCGAGTAGGTGCGGCAAATATTAAGACCATTTCATAGCGGCAACTATTAAGTCCTAGTATCCATGTGTACATCTCAAGGTGGACGTCGCCGATGTAGGTAAACCATTAAGTTCGTATATATTTGGCAAGCCTTAGTCCGCACAACAACTCATTATGATGTTTATTGATCGTACGACCTTAATGAGGATTCTTCCTTCGTTAGTTTACTTTTTTTTTGTAGCTACGAAGGATAAATATTTTGCATTGCATACATTGCATAGTTCTGTGTTGTTTATCGTATCGCATTGTGGACTTCGATTTTATCGGATTTCAAAATTGTGTTCCCTCCACTCACCGAGCTACCTTTATGCTCACCCATCTCTTCCCTTTTGCAGGTGATGATTGGTAGATATGTTATATGATATGCATGGATTGAGGTCTTATGCATGTGTGAGATCGATGGACTAGAGTAGTCCAGTTATCTTTGCTTATTAGCATTTATTATGAGTAAGAAACTTGCATACTTCCTAACTTTCTATTTGTCTCATGTTATTCATCCGTATACGAATTTGAGATTTCGATTATATCTCACGTGTGAATTCTTAAGGATCAGTGTTTCTTATATTCGTATTCTGTTGTTGAGTCATCATGCTCATGTGATCACAGTCTGTACATTTTATGGGTAGTTGTCTCTTTTTATGATTATATCCAGTTTATATGAATTGTTGTATGCATGGGCATCTTTGTTATTTATTCATTTTACATCGAGATGCTGACGAAATTTTTGGCAAATCCATGATGTGTATTAGATTTATTTTCATTCTTCCGCAACGTTCAAATATTTGAACTTGATATAATGTTTTGCCTATATTAACCTCTTGCGACGGCTAACGATCGAATAAGTCGGAGTTGGTCGTCACACACACACACACACACTCTCTCTCTGCTATCTTTCTCTCTGTGTTCTCTCTCTTTCTCTCTCTCTTCATGCGCGACGAGCTCGTCATGCGTTGAGTGCAGCGCATGGCGAGCTCGAGAGAGAGAGAGAGTAGAAAAAAATTTTAGTTATAGGGGTAGAATGGCAATTTAATACCAAACTGTTGTATGTAATTTTTGGTCAATCGATAAAGTTTAGACCTACTTCTGCTCAATTGTATAGTTTAGAAGATAGTTTTAAAATTTTCGATAGTTCAATGGGAAAAAATAGAAACAATCCTTTTTTTAAAAGAATACTATAGATTATCTATACTTTTATGCTGACAACTTTAATTTTATATGATTTTTTATTTTACTTTTTGATAAAAATGATTTACTATACATAACTATATATATAAAAGTCAAAGATGACAAGTGACTAACTTTAAAGAAGCCACACGATACAATATTGAAATGTAAAAACATTTATTTGATAACAAAGATTTTTATTTAAATCATATAAATATTATTTCGATATATAAACATGATAAGTATAAGATCTTAAGGGATAAAGTGTATGATTTGTATTATCTTAGTTTCTTTCTTCTTGAGAAAGAAAGAGCACAAAATACTCGAATCAGTTAAAACAAATTATAAATTGAAGTGTGCAGTTTGCGTTTTTTTTATACAATTTGTTTATTTCACTTTGTTTCCTCTTTAAGACAATGACCTCCTTTGTACAAATAATTAAAAGATACAAATGAAGAACTAAAGATAGTTTAAAGAAAATGAAACTTGAATAATGATAGAGACAAGAAATACTTGATCACCGAGAGACAAAAGTAAAGTAAATGTTTATTAAAAAATATTGATATTTTATATGATATCCTGAAGCATTAAAGTAAATGTTTATACATCAAGAAACTAAATGTTTATTAAAAATAAATGTTCATACAAAATACTTGATCACCGAGAGACAAAAGTAAAGGTACTGAGGTACATATTGGCTTACTAAAATCTGGACACAAAATTGAGATATATTTAAATTCTAATTAAAGAGGGCACTTTTAGTGTAGCATATTTTTAATGTAATTAGTGTAACACTATCTATATAAAAATTTTTGAATATTGTTTATTTATAAAAAAATGTTGTTACTTTTTTGTACAAGTGCACTACACATTTCATTTTCTCCTAATTAAACATCAATTATACATGATCATTATACTACAAAATACTTGATCACCAAGAGACAACACAAAGCAAGAACCAACAGCGCCACCAGTACGCCGGCGGCCAAGAGGAACAGCCATGTGCTGGAGGCTGAGACGCCCGCAGAAGAGACACGGACAAACCCTCTCCGGCCGAACGAAACTGGTGCCGCCGGAGCAGGCGCCGGCGCCGACACTGTGTCTGTGAAGTTTGACGTTATCGTTATGTTGATGTTCGGCATCTCCTTGGCGTTGTTGATCCTTGGCATGATCGGAGCAGGAGACGGAGCTGCGTAGACTGGCGGGCGGCCCTCCGGCGATGGATTGGTAACGTTCACGTCCTTGGGCACTTCATCATGTTTTGTAGTACTATTGACACTTGGAACGGGGCAGAAGACGAGCTTGAAGGTGGGGGTTTCGGCCGTCGGGCAGACGTGAGGGGTGACGACGGTGGCATTGTCCAGCGTGCACTGCCCGGCGGCGTTCGAAGCGCACTCGGTCACTCTGCAGTCGCTGCTCTTGTCCCCGAAGCCCATGGGCGCCACCTTGAGGGGCACGTTGAAGCCGTCCGCGAGGCTGATGTCGTAGTAGTCCATGGCGCCGTCGGCCGAGCTGCCGAGGTTGAACTGGGCGAGCGACACAGGAGGCTTGGGGCCGAACCCATTGCATGGATTGGTAACGTTCACGTCCTTGGGCACTTCATCATGTTTTGTAGTACTATTGACACTTGGAACGGGGCAGAAGACGAGCTTGAAGGTGGGGGTTTCGGCCGTCGGGCAGACGTGAGGGGTGACGACGGTGGCATTGTCCAGCGTGCACTGCCCGGCGGCGTTCGAAGCGCACTCGGTCACTCTGCAGTCGCTGCTCTTGTCCCCGAAGCCCATGGGCGCCACCTTGAGGGGCACGTTGAAGCCGTCCGCGAGGCTGATGTCGTAGTAGTCCATGGCGCCGTCGGCCGAGCTGCCGAGGTTGAACTGGGCGAGCGACACAGGGGGCTTGGGGCCGAACCCATTGCAGGAGACGGCGCCGGAAGCGCAGCTGCCTGTGGCGCAGGAGAAGTTGCTGGTGGAAGCGTCGAAGGAGCACGCGGTGCGCGCCCAGATGCGGCCGGACCAGGAGTAGGGCGCGTGGACGGGGAAGGACGCGGCGGGGGCGAGGTAGAAGCCGGACATCTCGGGGTTGATGGAGCCGGCGTTGGACTGGACGCCCGGCCATATCGGGTACGGGCAGTTGTTGATCACGTCGATGGTCGTCGCAGACGTGAAGCTGCTGCCGGAGAGAAGAAGAAGAAGAAGGAAGAAGGTGATACGAGCGAGAAGAGAAGGCGAGGACGACATGGTGTCACGAAGCTGCGACAAGAAGGCTTAGATTTCTTTTAATGCATCGTGTTATTTATAGGCGTCGGTAGATTCTTGTCCCTACTGGGATTCGTATCTGGAGGAATTGGATCCTAAACATAGTTCGTTTTATTTTTATTATTTTTGCAAGAGATTGCTATAATAATAATAATAATAATAATAATAATAATAATAATAATAATAATAATAATAAAGAGATGTGGCAACTATTCCTATTATGATCTTGCTAATTGTTTCTATCTTTGGTTGAAATATAGAAGATTTTTTTCTGATCAAAATTTTCTTGCAACTCCCTAACGGAAGTGTTCTACTATTTAAGATCATGTCAAAAATAAAATAAAATAAAATATCAATAATGCCTTGAATTTTAATTCAATGAAAATTCATATGATCTCTTACGCATCACAGTCGTCGAATATTTGGGGCGGCGAAGCCGCCCGTTCTATACGGAGGCCTCGCTGCCCAGTTAACGAGCTTAGAGGGATCCCCCGTAGGGATTCGAGGACGGAGCCTCCGAAATTTAGACAGCTTTAAGGCTTATATTTTTTATTTTATATTGAGAGTTCATATATAAACTCCCTACAATTTAAGATATCTTATTATCTATTTTTTTTTTCACATCAAAATAACAACTCTAATAGTCGCCCAAAGCAGTAGCCTAATTAATTAAGGATGAACCTCGTAGATCTATGTCTTTTCTCTCTCTCGCCTATTTTTCATAACATAAAGATTTTAGACAGAAATAGGAAAACAATTTTAATTAATTCTTTATACAGTTCGAAACCTAGAAGAACTATTCAGGTGGTATAATTGAGGAAAGTGTTCTTTCAAGAGAAGAATTGTTCTGACTTCTGATCATCTTTTTATCAACACCGATAAGAAATAGGGAGAGAAAAAGAGGATGCAGAGCAGATTTCAGACTTCAACCGGAATCGATTTCTGTTCAGTAGATACTTGTTGCAAGTGATTGGTACAAGTAATCAATGGCAGATTGAGATGAACTGTTTTGGTGATAAGATGAACAGGCAATACAGAAACGGCAAAGCACCAAATTCAAATCTTCTACGACAAAAGTTATCCAGGTCAAGAACCCTTAAAGAAACTGGTTGCTGTTAGTTCAATTGACATCACTATATGATTTGATCCATTGGGGGCTAAAGAATTGGTAAGAAAATGTATTCCTTAATTTGATCTGAAGTCAAGTTATTTCCTCAACAGTTTGTCTCACTATAAGATAGCCTGATACAATCTTTGAAGCCAAATAACAGAGCTAAGATTTCCTGTGAATTTAATCAGATCTCCAACTTCAGATGAAATAAATCAAAAAGAAAAAAAATGCAAAAACAAGGCATCTACCGGATGACCTTGAACCCGTTTATGCCGACCGGCTCAGATGACTAGTATCCATATCCTGATGACAAAGAACACATCAATGCAGTTTAGATTATGTGCATTTCAGGGATGAAAGATGGATGGAAGCATATAAATAGGAACTTTTGATATCAGATTAAGAAGATCCACCTGAATTATCCATTGGGTTTCCTACCGGGACGGGCTCGGGCTCCTTGATGTCGACAACCACAACATCAGAGGTTAGGAAGGTCTTGGAAACTGATGCAGCATGCTCCAGGCAACACCTCACCACCTGTTTTTTCAGGGAAGAAATTACCACCCATATACACAGTAAATTTTGAGATCAAATTGAGATTATCCACTATAGCAGATTTAACGGACTCAGAATAGAAGAAGAATATAAAAAAGTTCGATACTGGAATAATAATCAACTAACCTAGACATTGTTGTTTCTCAGCCCAAAAAGATTGCAGAATAAGCTTCCTATATTTCAGAATCTACCACCTAATTATGTTTTCTTGAGTATGAAAAGGGACCTCGCCTACCACCTAAATTTGTTTTCTTGAGTATGAAAGGGACCTCACCTACCACCTAAACTTACAAAAGCTGGTTTAGAAGTGTATATTCATATCCACGTACCTTGGTGGGGTCAATTATACCAGCAGCCATCAAGTCCTCGTAGTTGCCCGTTGCAGCATTATAACCATACTTCACGTTATCGTTAGAAAGAACCTAAAGCAATTAAAAAAAGGTAAAACATATGTAATCTTTCTGATAGATCATTTCAGCAGTTATGTACTGCCAAATTATAGAGTGCCAATACCTTTTCCATGACTACACTTCCATTAACACCAGCATTCTTGGCAATGAGCTTAAGTGGGTAGCTCAAAGCCCGTTTAACTATGTCTGCACCAACCTGCAGAACCACAAGAAATAGGTGAGCGACTGCTGGTGTTAACATGAAGAAATCAGGTAATATTCAAGGTTAACAGTTGTGCAGGAGCGGACAAACCATAAGGCTGTTGCCATGTTAAAAGAAGAGGAGATTAGTCAATGTGAATACCAACCTTTTGCTCATCATTATCCAAGGTCTCCTTGATGGCATCTACTTTTGAAGCAAGCCGCAGAAGAGCACAGCCACCACCTACAACGATACCTTCCTCTACAGCAGCCTAAAAACACATCAGGAATAAATTTATGGAAATCTACAAGATAAAGAATTGACACATGGTTGGATAAAAAATTAAAGTTGGCAAATAGACCATACCTTCGTAGCATTGAGAGCATCCTCAACACGTAACTTCTTCTCTTTCAACTCTGTTTCAGTCTGAGCTCCAACCTGCACATGAATGAGAATAAAGTTCAGAGATGTATCTATTATTTAGCCGCAGAAGATTCAAATCATTTGCAGTAGAGAATGGTTATATTAGAGATAACATCTTCCATACCTGGATAACAGCAACACCACCAGATAGCTTCGCTATTCTCTCATTTAGCTTTTCCTTCTCGTACTCCTGCTCAGCAACCTGAAGAATTTGATAAAACAGAGTTAAGAATGATCGCATTCTACAATTAGCAGCATAGGATAAACTGTGATAATAACACACGGTTTTATGTTGAAACCTCAATAAGATTCCTAATTTGTGCGACTCTTTTGTTTACTTCCTCTTGGGTACTGCCATCACCAACTATGGTGGTTGAATCCTTCGTGAGTACAACCTTTGCTGCGTTACCCAAGACCTCTTTGTCAGCTTTATCAAGGGAAAGTCCAACTTCTTCTCTGATTACAGTTGCTGCAGAAACAAACTTTTGTCAGGACAGGTACAATGACACCAGATTATTGGCCAACCGAACTTTGAGGCACTATAGATATAGTGAAATATTGAAATACCTCCGGTTAGTATTGCTATGTCATCAAGGTATTGACTCTTGCGCTCTCCAAAACCAGGGGCTTTAAGTGCTGCAATTTTCAAGGACCCTCTAAGCTTATTCACAACCAAAGTTGCAAGAGCTTCTTGTTCAATGTCTTCTGCAATTATTATTACTGGGTATCCTCCTCTTATAGCATCTTCCAAGACATTGATAAGGTCTCTCGCATTTGTAATCTTTTTATCAACAAGAAGCAACTGAAAACAGAAAGGCATGACAGTGACAAAAGAAAAAAATATGTCAGATGCAATTGTTAGAGGGATAAATATTGTGAAGAAAGGAAAGCTGACAAATAAGACAAACCTTGCAATTCTCATATTCAGCTGTCATTTTCTCACTATCCGTCACAAAATAAGGGGACATATAACCACGGTCAAATTGCATTCCCTCCACAACATAGAGATTGTTTTCAGCACTTTTTCCTTCTTCCAGGGTAACCACCCCCTTCCTACCAACCTTGCTCATTGCCTCAGCTATCATGTTCCCTATTTCATCGTTGTTTCCAGCACTAACAGCAGCTACATCCGCTAGTTCACTGTCTTCAACCTGAAGTACAATAAATACTTGTTAGCAAAATGAAATAGCAAACTATATTTGGTATTACAACTTAAATACCAACCAAGTGCATGTATGGTAAAAATAAATAATTACAGTTAAGATATGAAAGAGCCATTTGTTAGTTTACCTCTTTGGATATTTTCTTGAGTTCATGGTATTACAACTTAAATACCAACCAAGTGCATGTATGGTAAAAATAAATAATTACAGTTAAGATATGAAAGAGCCATTTGTTAGTTTACCTCTTTGGATATTTTCTTGAGTTCGGCAACTAAAGCTTTGGCAGTCTTCTCAATACCGCGGGTTATCTGCACAGGGTTGGCACCTGCTGCAACCACCTACACAAATTATAGAATTCAAGTCATCAAATTGTGCATCAATTGAAAGTGTATCACATGAAACTGACAAAAAACTAGAGGAATCAAAACATCTACCTTAACACCTTCAGCAATCATTCCCTGAGCAAGAACCACAGAGGTAGTTGTGCCATCACCAGCCAAGTCATTAGTCTTTGCAGCAGCTTGCCTCACCAGCTTAGCACCAATGTTCTCAACAGGATCTGCCAGCTCAACCTACAATCATGTCAACGCTTATCTAGATGCCACTAAGAAACCATAATTCTGTCAAAAGTGTCTGCCAAGCTCCCAAAAAAATAAAAAAATAGAATACCTCCTTTGCCACTGTAACCCCATCATTTACAATTTTAGGCGATCCATACTTGCTCTCCAAAACGACATTCCTACCTTTGGGACCAAGAGTAACCCCAACAAGGTCTGCCAGCTTATTTACACCGTTCTGATAAGAAACATGAAAATATAAGTATTTAGCAAGCACTTTCTCACCAGTTAAATATGTACACATTCGCAAGATAGTCTATGGTTATGTTTGGCATGCACTAGAGATTTGAATGACTAATAACGAAAACGATTAGAGAGTAGCGATTAGAGAGTTAACTATTGAATTCCAATATAAGTGTTTGGCAAATGAAGTGTTTCAATCAATCGATGAATGTAAATTGACTAAAAAGGATAAAAACAATTATTTAAAAAGTTTGAATTGTTATATGTATCCTAGATTAAATAACTCATTTTTATTTGAACTATTTTAATATTAATAAATAATAAAATAAACAAGATAATTTATATAATAATAATAAATAATGAAATGATCACATGATATAAAGAATAAGTGTATCACATAAATACTAATTAATAATGAAATATTTTGAGGATATAGTTGGAAATAAATTTTAAGACTAGTAGCTACTCAAGTTTGTCACTACTATTCAACACACTACACTACAGGCTAGACATTATTTTTAATACATGCCAAACAGTGACTATGTCAAATAGCTCACCTGTAGCTTCTTGATAGCTGAGCCATCTTTGTTGAAGTACAACTCTTTGGCCATTGCATTGATCTTCAAGCTACCTCTTCTCTGGAACCTTAGGCTATGGCTTCTGCTGCTAATGGAATTAGATGATATGGATGTAAATGAAGAAAAATGGGACAACTTCCCGCTGGAAGTTAACAGCATCTTGTCTTTCCCAAGGCCGCCAGGAGCACCCATAGAGCAAACGGTGGACATTGTGCTAAATGAGGATGCCATAGTCTGTTAGAAGACAAGGAACCATTTTGAGAGACAGCAACAGATAGCGCGTGAGACGACATTGACATGAAAAATGCACCATCTGGATTTAGTTGAATGAACAGGCGTGTCTTGAGTAAAATATCATCTAAATGAATTGTTTGTTTTGTACAATTTCGCCTGCAATATCTAACTCCACAAAATCTAGATGAAAAGTTTGCAAACATATTGCTCAAGACAAATTACGATTTATCAAAAACACCACTTTCATAAGAATTTATCCCTTCCGAAATTACTGTAAACCAACTAACACATCAAAGCCGAAGCTTTTCAAGAAAAAATTAAGTTAATCTTCTGAAACTGAAGCTGCGAAGGCCAATCCTCAATCCCCTACAACACAGTAAAAAAAAATCGTACCTTGACTTATCTAACCGCTAAAAATCGGTAAATTTCGTAGGATTACAACTAAAGAACAGGCAAAAAGAACCAATTTCCCCCATCGATTCGGATTACAACACAAAAAAAGCGCAACAAACAAAACCAAAAGCCGTCCGACGACGGGACGAGAGAAGCCGAAGAAACGCAACAGTTTACCTCAAATGTGGATCGAAATCGCTAAAGCGTCCTCCTTTTTGCTCTTCCTCTTCTTCTTCTTCTTCTTCTTCGAGGAGGCACTTGAAGCGGATGACGGAGGCGGCTTTGTATTATTGTTATAGAAAGAGGACGAAGGGTTTTATGGCCTGCTGCTATGAACGCTCTCTTGAAGCTTCGACGAGATATGAACCGTTGGATCGGAGATGAGTGGTTCAGAAGGAAGGTCCCCGGCGGAACTATCTAGAAGCCTGCAAATGGGCAAACGGTACGGTTTTGTCTGATTACAAAGCAAAAGCAAGGCACAAAGAAAAATAAAGTTCAAATTTTTTACTCAGTTTGGAATCTCTTTAGCAATTTTTTTTTCTTTTGAAATTAAAAAAAGTTTACAATAATAAGTAATGCTTGGTGGAAATAAAATAAGGATAAGAAATAGCATGGGCGTGCTGACAAAAGCTGCCAATGTGATTGTGTTTGGGAGGAGGCCTTGTTGAACAGGGCTCTTCTTTCATTTGCTCTAATTCATAAGTTTGAGATTTTTTTTTTTTAAAAAAAAGAAATCACAAAATAAGTAAAATATATTACAATAATAATTAATGGTTATCATTATAAAAAATATTATTTATATATTGAAAATATAAAATTAACTTAATATAATATAGTGAGTGAAACAAATTATGGAAATATATTTTAAAATATTACCATAATCAAAGAATAATATTATAATAATTATTTTTTTAATATATTTTATTTAAGTGACTTTTATTAAGAAAAAAGAATAACAAATCATCATATTCATAAATATTGGAAGAACTTAGGAGGCGTTTACTGCATTACCTCTTAATATTACCTAGTAATCTACATTACCTAACAGAAAGATTACCACCTATTAAATTATCAGTAATGTGCATTACCCCGTTTACTGTATATAAATAATTCAAGTGGTAATTCAGATTATCATATTTACTTATATAAATGATTACTAAATAATATACATCATTTTTTCCAAAATACCCTTCATAAATTTTATTAAGTTACAAATTTTATATTATTGAATTAAAATTATCAACTTAAATTATGAATTCACAAATTAATGAAT
>LTAE01010930.1:4772-16031 GCA_001647135.1 Pontederia paniculata
CCCCCACCGCCACCAACAGTCCACTCCCCACCACCGCCGCCAGTAGTTTCTCCTCCTCCCCCAGTCCACCCTCCACCGCCGCCTGTCTTTTCTCCGCCTCCCCCGGTTAAGTCGTCACCGCCGCCGCCAGTATCCTCTCCTCCACCCCCGGTCCACTCTCCACCACCACCAATCTTCTCTCCTCCTCCACCTCCAGTCCACTCTCCACCGCCGCCAACTCCATCACCACCTCCTCCTCCCGCTCCAGTCTCTCATCCACCACCTCCATCGGTAGACTTCTTACCGCCGATTTCTGGACTGAGCTACGCGTCGCCACCTCCGCCAGTGTACCAAGGCTACTGATGAAATGATAAAAAACAAGTAAAAGAAGGCATCGTTAACGTGCATGCTGAGTAAGAAGCATGCACGTACGTCCGTGCAAAAAAAATGAAGGGGGTGAAGCAGCATATAAATTAACTAATCCATCCGTTCAACATCTCCAATTTTTTTTTATATATGCTGCAGAACTCACAATTCATATTTCACAAGACCCCTCACTGTAATAATTTTAGCATTATGTTGTAAAGTGTAAACCATACTGCATAGCATTATTCATATGTCAAGTTTTTTTTTCTCGGAATCATACAGATACATCGAGTTTTCTAGCCAAAATGAATATATCCCTTTTCAGTATCAATGACTAATTCCTTATTGCTATATCGTAATGGAGCTTGTAGGATAGGATACACTGTAAGAAAATGAATTTGTTTTTTGGTAAAATTTGTGAAGGTCATATATTCCTCTCAATTTGAGGTATACCTGATATATACCCGAAGATAAAATAACCAAAATTTAAATTTGAGATGGATAAGAGTTTCTCAAAATTTGTAAAGAAAAAGTATTGCTACCGCAAATTGATATATAGCCGAAGTTTGCTGCACTACAACACCTCTGTAGATCCACCTCTCGTTCATGCTGACCTACACGGACACCTCTTCACCGTTACATCCCTGTTCCGCCTCGTGTTGTTCGCTCAGCGCTCGTGTTCCGCTGCTGCACATCGCCTGGTCTCACGCTCACTGCTACTTGCTGCCCTGACGACGCATCTCACGCTGCCGCCATAGCAGCACGTCGGTTGCACGCACTTTGCCGTCTAAACCTGTTAATCTTATCAAGTTATTAGCATATGTTCAACAACATCATTATCATCTAGATTAGAATCGACTTATCTTAACAACCAATAACCATCTTATGTATTTATATACTCATGATCATTGGCGGAGGTAGAGTTTTTTTAGTGGGTTCATATTTTTTAGTTTTAAAAAAATAATAAATTAATTTTCATGTCCACTTATTTTGCTTCAAATGTGCTTTTTTATTTATAATATTTTTCCATGTAGTTAACTAGAAAAATTATTTTAAATTCAATTATGATTCAATGAAAAATAAATTTAAAACTTAACGAGAAAAAATATTAAGCAATATATAGAATAATAAACATAAAAAAATATAATTGTGCTAATATGTTAGTAAAAATATTTGCACAATTAATATTGCATATATTCATGTATAAAAATTAAGAAATTTAGCAAGCACGATATGCATGGTTTAAAATTTAGTTAATACAAATATGTTGAATAAATTAATTAAAATGAGAATATAGAACCTATTAAAATCTAATACTTGATAAATTGATTATATGAAAAAATAAGTAAAAAATATTATGCAGAAATTAATTATATGGAAACTTATTAAAAAAATAAAATATAAGTAGATAAGATAAAAAAAATGTGATCAACTAGAACTATATATTAATATTATTGCAATAGGAAATACAAATGAATTTTATGGGGAAGGGGTGTGTGTGTGCAGGTACAAAAAGAAATGGGAAAAAAATGTCGGCAAGTAGATTCAAACCCACAACGATCAAACTCTTCACCCGCTATGACAAATGCTAAGAAGTGTGCAAAAAGGTACTATGTTCTATTTAGCCGCTTCTAATGCCTGCACTTGCAGGTATGAGAACCCACGTAGCTCCGCCCTTGCTCATGATGTAAATCTTGATTATCAAGGAATATCACCTTTACATGGTATCAGAGCTATGACATATCATCAACTTCGTCAGCATCCTCCGCCATGAACGAAGCAAACTCCATGATGTCATTGCCGTCACTTCCAACCCTTAGGCAGATTAATCACTCCATTTCCATTAAATTAACTAACACAAATATCTTCTTTGGAAGACCCAATTTCTCCCTCTGATTCGATGCTTCAAACTCGAAGGCATCATCGATGGAACCACACCATGCCCCCAATGACATTACCAATGACAGCCACCTCTACAACATCCACAACAACCTCCATATGATGAGTGAACATGGCATGATCAACTCCTACTCACATGGATCCTCTCCTCTCTGTCCGAGGAAGTACTTTCACATGCAGTTGGTCTCTCCACCTCTGTCGAAGTATGGAGTACACTACATATCGCGCTACCGGCACCCAAATACAATTCGCATGGTGGACAATTCACATCAACCAGCCACCTACAACTCTTTCATGCTACAACACTCTGCCACTGGATCGATGCCTACCTTTGGAGGGTACACAGAATGGGTTCCCGAGTCTGGTGTCACTCATCATGCGACCCTTGATATGCAATCTCTTAGTGCCTAAGAACAACACTCAGATATTGAACAACTGCATGTAGACGATGGTGTCGGTTTACCCATAATTCACATTGGTTCATCTTCCATAACTACTGACTCCGACTCTCTCATTTTACATAATGTGCTTCATGTTCCAAAAATCTCTAAACCTCTCTTATCGGTTGCTCGACAATATCTAACAATAGTTGTTCGATTGAATTTTTTTCCTTCGTATTTTACTATCAAGGAACTACAAACACAACGACCACTACTCCGAAGAATCGTTAAATATGGCATGTACTCCTTGCGGGTGTCGTATCGTCCAATTGCTCTCACAACTTGCGGTTCGTCATTTGATTATCTGCACCGTCGTCTAGGTCGTCCTTCCTTTCGCACTGTCCAGTCTATTGCTCGCCTCCAACATCTTGAAGTTTCCGCCAAGCCCTTCGACTCACCATGTAGCGCATGCATGCAAGGCAAGTTGACCAGACTACATCTCCCTCCTACAAACACAAGAAGTACAACTCCGCTTGATCATGTCTTTGCTGATTTTTAAGGTGCAACACCTCTACTTTCCTCATCGGGTCACTGTTATTTTGTAATCTTTGTCGATGACTTTTTTAAGTTATGTTGGTTGTATCTATTATTCAATAAATATGATGTCTTATCTATTTTTTGTCGTTTTAAAATTTTAGTGGAAAAGCAATTTAATTCTTATTTAGTCCCTCCAAACTAATGGTGGTGGCGAATTTCGTCGATTAAAATATGTTTTCCAAGAACATGGTATTCATCACCGGATTATATGTCCTCACAGACATGAACAAAATGGGGGCAATTGAGAGAAAAATCTGTCATGTAATGGACACTGCTTTATCCCTCCTCTTGCAGGCCAATGTTCCCTTTCGCTTCTGGCACTTTGTTGTCGAGATGACAACTTATTTAATTAATCGACTCCTTATATCAATCCTTAACAACAAGTCTCCATTCAAAATTTTATTTTCAAAACACCTGACTATTCCTTCTCGCGAGTGTTTGACTGTGCGGCTTATCCGCTGCTTCGTCCTTATAATCCACATAAATTTTTGTTTCACACCAAACCCTGCATCCTACTCGGCTTCCCTGAAAACTACTTGGGCTATCGATGTTTTGATATGGATACCAACTGCATCTACATAGCACGTCATGTGCACTTTGATGAATCTCCATTTTCGTTTTTGCACCTGACATCATGCCTCACCTCTACTTCTACGTCCTCATCACCCAATCCATGGCTCACACTACCGTATGTCATCCTTGTGTCTGGTCCAGCCTCGCAAACCTCCCTCCCTGCACATTAACCTGCATTTGTCCCAGTCAACCTCCCATTACTGCCGCTTCTCCATATGTTGTTTCATCCACCCATTCCCCACCTGAACACCTCATGCAACTACGACCTTGAACCCGTGTGATTATCGGTCACTTGGAGGTCTTTAGTCCCACCGAGCGATGCTCGTTAGCACTCCGGTTGTAGGTCCCACTTGCTTTTCAAAGGCCCATTCAGATCCGAATTGGTGTGCTACCATGACAGTCGAGTTCAATGCTCTCATCGCCAAGAGGACATGTATTTTAGTTCCCGTGACAAAACATGAATGCCATCGGGTGCAAATGGCTATTCCGCAAAGAATACAAAGCAGACGGTTCTCTTGACCGGTATAAGGCGAGACTTGTGGCGAAATGCTACCATCAACAATTGAGAATTGACTTCTATGACACATTTAGTTCAGTCATTAAGCCATCTACAATTCGAGTTGTTTTGTCCATCGCAGTCTCACGAAATTGGCAACTTCGACAATGCTTGACGTCAACAACGCTTTTCTGCATGACACCCTTGAAGAAACAACCTCTATGGATCAAACACCTCGGTTTATTGATCTCGACCACTCTACACATGTTTGTCGGCTTCATAAATCACTATATGGATTGAAACAAGTGCATCATTCCTTGTTTCATGCACTTCACACGACTCTACTTTTATTCGGCTTTAAAGCTTCAATCAGTGCCCCCTCTCTCTTCATTTACAATTGTGATGGGGCTGCTCAGTATGTGCTGGTCTATGTTGATGACATTGTCATCACTAGCTCTTCATCAACTACTATTGACTCACTTGTTTAACACCTGTGTCAATCCTTTGCACTCAATGCATTTTTTTTGGGTATCAAAGTGGTTCCTCACAAAGACGACATCATCCTTTCTCAGTGAAAGTACTTACAAGGAATCTTGGTGCGAACACACATGTTGAATGCCAAAGGGTCTCTAATCTCCAATGTCCAAGGATTCTAGTTCAAGTGTTGACACTACCCTCTTCCTTGATCCCTTACTTTTCAGGCAGGTTGCAGGAGCTCTGCAATATGCTACAATAATACCTCAACTTTGTAGTCCATCACATATGTCAATTCATGCACCAACCGGCAGTCAATTCATCACATATGTCAATCCTGTGTTACTTGCATCACACTCTCTCCTTGGGTCTGCTCATCAGCCCCTCGGCTGGTCTCACCCTGCAAGCATTTTCGAACACTAATTGCGCTGGTTCCAGCTATGATCGACATTCAGTTAGGGGACACGCAATTTTCCTTGGGTCCAATCTTGTCTCTTGATCAGACAAAAAGCAATAGACCATGGCTCATTCATCCACTGAGTTAGAGTATCGAGCTATTGCAGACTCAACTGTTGAGTTAAAATGGCTTCGATCATTGCTATGTGACCTTAGTCTCCTGTGATTCATCCACCGATTCTTTGATGTGACAATTTAGGTACCACGTACCACACTGCCAACCCTGTATTCCTTTCTCGCACCAAGCATATCGAGGTCAACTATCACTTTGTCAGTGAAGAAGTTGCATCTCGGCGACTAATTGTGCGGTTCATTTCCTCCAAGGATCAACTTGCAGATGTATTTACTAAACCCATAGTGGGTGCACAGTTCATCTTTCGGCGTGACAAACTTCGCCTTCGTAATCATGAATGCTAAGCTTGCGGGGGAGTGTTAATCATATCAAGTTGTTAGGATCTCCTCATATAAGCTTGGACTGCAGATACGTTCAACAACATCATTATCATCTAGATTAGAACCGACTTATCTTAACAACATGTAACCATCTTATGTATTTTTATACTCATGATGTAAATCCAGATTATCAAGGAATATTACCTTTACATTGCCAAACCCCAACTTTCTTGTTGTTGCTTTTGTTGTTGATTTGTTCGCCACCCAATGCAACACAAGTAGATCGCCGCGCCACACATATCTATTCACTGCTTGTCAACTTGTTCTTGTCGTTCTTGAGAATGTGCTTTGGATTCTTTTTCTTCTTTAGCAGTTGACAACTCGACAAAGTCGAATTTTAGCAAAATTAGTTATGGGCCTTTAGCCCATTAGTTAGTTAGGACCTTTGTGCAATGTTGTAAAATTCGAAACGACGAACGATCCGAAAAGGTCTTTGAACGAGGTCAAAGAATTCTCACTAATTAAATAAATCATTTTTTTCAAAAAATATAATAATTTAATAAATTTACAATTTTAGTTTATCTCTATCTTGAAAGGAAAGAAATATTTTTGAATTCGTTGTTAAAAAAAACAACAATCTTAGGGGATTGATATTTAGTTGTAAAATTGTATAAATTATTTATAAATTTTAGACCAACACAATTGTTGATTGCTTTAGTGGTTATGTAAAGCTAAAATCTTCACTAAAATAAACTAGAAGTCTAGGGTTCAAGTTGCACTACCAACATAATTTCATATTAAAATTTTTAAACTTGAAAAAACCCTTGATATATTAAATAAGTTTGATTGGTCAGTCCAACTCAGGTTTTGACCGGTCCAAAATAGTTCAATAGTCAAGTCGTGTTTAGGTTGACTCATGAACCGTTTGTAAGCCGGGATCGTGTTTCGACCGGCCGGTGGTCCGGGTTTTACAACCCTGCTTTTGTGTAGTTCTTTTAATTAGACTTATTTTTATTAGGTTTTCATGTTATGATGATATGGGTGTTTGGAATTCTATATAAACTAATATGATTGTATTAAGACTCATATTTTGGATGAATAAAATTCTAATATAGTTTATTTGTCTCTTAAGTGGATAATTTAGTTTAGGGTTAGAGTTAGTTTTCATGACATCTCCCTCTTTTTTTTGTTATCTATGACCGCTAGAAAAATTTCTTCTCCTTTGATGAAACATTCCTCCCTCTCCTTCGACTCCAACAAGGTGCAAAAGATTCCTCCCGCTCTTTGTGGTTGTGGGCGGCAATTCACATTGCAAGGCTGCCAACACCCATTTTCTTCGTCGGCGACTTTGGATAGATTGCCCTTATGCGGGGATATGCTATTCGTAAGCGTAGATCATCCTTGTGCGGGCGATCTTCCATGTGTAAGGGCGATCACCCCTCTTTATTTTTGCTTTTTGTATTCATAATTGTACATTTATTTTTTTTATTATCAACTAAGTTATAAATTGTATAGGTGAAAATGAAGGTGCTACATACTTAAGTGAGTAATATCATGTTACTTATCTTCTCAATTGTAGGATGTTAGATATACAGTGGATGTTAGTTTTTCTCTTTCCTAAATCTTTTTTGTATCCAAGTAAATTTAATATTCTATAATTGGGGAGATAAGTAATATGATGTTACATACTTAAATAGGTAGTACATGCATTAAATCCAATTGTATATTAAAGAATTTGTCTTTTGTCTTAGTTGTAGAATTTAATTTAGTTATGTTTAATTATTTGTATTAACCTAATTAACGATATGATCTTTGTATTCATTTAAAATATTTATTATGATATAATGGAAGTTATAAATGATTTCAGTGATGAATTTCTTTTATTTAGTTTAATAGAAATTTTTTAATTACATATAACAATTTAATAATAATTTTTAATATTTAATTTATTGCAAAAAAATATTTTTTTTCTCGAAAAATTGTCGATGGATGTAGAATAGAACTAATCTTAGTCATAGATGATTTACGCAAGAAATTATAAATGGAGTTGAGTAGTTGATAAATTCTATTTATTGATCGTCTCCATACATGTGAAAATAAACAATTAGATTTACTTGTCTAAAATTTTATAGCACAAAAAATTCAGACAATAGAAGCTATTAAAATTCATCTATAAAAAGGTTTTAAACTAAATTGTTGTTATTGGGCCGAATTTGAAGAACCCACTTTCAATAGTATTGGAAAGCCATTCAATCGATCTTTGCGAGAAAATGATGTAGTTCATAAATATCAAAATTTAGTTTATAATGTGGCCACTATAAAATATGACAAGTTAAATTTCATGAATAGTCACCATATCTAGAATCAAAATTATTTTATGAATTATTAAATTACTTCAAGTCAACATTTATTACTTAGTTGTAAAATTCATTCTAAATTATCATTAGTCATTCAGATATTAAGTCTCAAACAAGGTTGTCAAAAACTAGTTTTAATACTTAAAAACTTACGTTTTCACGTTTCTAGGGTCCCAAAACGAGTTGACTCGTTCTAAAATCGGAAATAGGGGTAAAATCGGACGTACGTGCGTTTCAACTCGTAAAATCGTGTGAAATCGTTAGTTCTTATGAGTCAACTAGTAAATTCGGCGCTTTCAATACACATGTTGCCTATTGGATTTTTGGTTAGGGAGTTGCCTAAAATGGGTTGGTCTTTAGGTCATGGGTTCAACTCCAATTGATGACAATTATTTTTGTTTGCAATTTCAATTGTTTTCTAGTTTTTTTTCTTTTTTTTAGCTTTTGTTTATTTCTTTTATCGTTTTCACTATAATTTTTTTTCATAAATTCTAATTTAATTAAAAATCTTAAAACTATGATATTATAAAAAAATTAAATATGATAGCAAAAAGTAGTCAATAATATAATATTATTGAAGTGATTCATCAATATTAGTTGCTAATATTTTTTTATTATTCATTCTTTGGACCATGATACTTAAATGAAATTAAATAACATTAAAACAATATATTATAAGGATGCAATATTTGATTGTATATGGAAATTATATCGATGATGACAACAAAATAAGAATACTTAATAGAAAAATATCATATAAAGAATATGGTAATAATTTTATACATTATTTATTAGTAAACAAAATTTATGAGTTTACTATATAAATTTATGAGAATTTAATTGAATCATTATGTACCTTAGAAAGTTTAGAATGAATTATGGTTGTTGAACATTTTATGAACTTGTGATTAATGACATTTGATATATTAATTTATCATGCAATTTTAGTCTTTTATATATTTATTATCATATCTGATATTATTTTGATATTTATTATTATTAAATTAATATTATATCTAAACTCTAAGTATTTACGTATCGATTTTACGATACGAATCTACCCCCCTAAAACGAGTTTAGGTAGAAACTCGAACTTGACAACCTTGGTCTCAAATTTGATCATAATATATCATGTGCATGCTTCAATATCATTAGAAAATATGAAGGAATGTGACATCGTCAAGCACATGAGTTTTAATAGATTATTATAGAGCAAAAAGTTAGTTTCTAAACTTGATCTTACAGAAATAAAGATAAATTATTGTCTTAATGAATGCATGCTATTTTATAGTAAAAATTATTTTGAGGCAATGCAAGTTTTGTGACATTAATAGGTACAAATATTACAAATAGAAATAAAAAAAAATCAATATAAAGAATAAATTATTTGCCTCTTATCCTAATACTTAAGATATTTATTCTTCAATGAGTTCAGGTTCACAAATGAGAGGACATACTTGTTAAATTAGATGTGCTACTTAAATGCTTAAGCCTATAGAAAGACAACATCTTTGTATTTATATTCTTAACACTCTTCTTCGTATGTGGGTCGCTAACAATTTTGGTTTAGCCCAAAACCTGACACGTGGACAACTAATGAAAGATATTAATTTTTAATATGAGCAACGTCGATGTTTGAACTCATGACATCTAACTCTGATTCCATGTTAATTAGATGTGCTACCAACAGTTCTTAAAGCTTAAACCTATAGGAAGAGCAACATTTTTATATTTTTATTCTTAATAATAATAAGCAAGTTATTAAGGAAGGTTTTATGCTCTATTTATCTAATGGTCAGGCATGAAAATATTTTGCTTGAATGAATCTTGATTTCACAAATGATGTTAGAAATATAAGGCGACTTATGTATAAATAGTTTTATTTTATACAATTAGTAATCGTCTCCTTGTTTGGATATTGATTGCTAGTTTGTTACTCCATATAATTTGCCTCTCGAAGTATGTATGATTGCTCTGTATATATATTTTTTACTTGCTTAATTCATGATCCTCACAATCACGAACATATTTGAGACCACTAATTAATGAACTAAAAAATTTATGAGATGATGTTTTGAAATATAATGTTTCATGTAAGCAAAATTTTACAATAAAAGCAATATTAATATGGACAATTAATGTTTTTTTTCTACATGGGAAATGTTATGGTGATAGGTGAACATAGAAAAGTTAGCATGTCTATATTGTATGCGTGAATCAAAACCGTTTAATTTAAAGTATGAAAATAAAAAAAAAATCTTAAATTGATTATCATAGATAATTTTTATCTATTGAACACACTTATTGAGAAAATAAAAATGCATTAAGAAAGAAAAGATAATGTAACATTTGCGTCCATCAAGAATTGTTATATGTGAATTAAATATTGTTGTTAGTTATTTTTTAAAAATTCATTAAAAAATAAATTGCTAGATGTCATGATTATGATGTATCTCATACTTGTAATGACACACGTACTCCATAGGACAAGTTCTTTCATATCTCCGCAAAACCAGCTCTTCACTTATGCACATCTCCACAACTCATGGCTACATTATCACCACTCGATCGACTTCCTTATTCTCTACATTTGTAGCTGCCTACAAGTTATAAATATCACCTATTGTACTCCAAACAAATCATTGAACAATATATCTTCAATCACATTATTTAAGTTGGTATTAGAGCCATTACAACCTCAACCTCTTTTGCAACCACTGAAACAGAAACACCTCCATTGTCCCAACCTTTCCTTACTATCAACCAAGCCAATCATTTTATCTAAATCAAACTAACTTCATCCAACTATATCTTGTGGTGCACCTAACTTACTGAATTCTTGCTATATCATTTTATCGAATTCTTGCAAGGCCAGCACCCATCTGATTAGCTTGGGCTTAGATTCTTTCTTAGAGAATAGATGCTTCAATGCCATGTGGTCGATGTGCACGATCACCTTTGAGCCGATAAGATAAGGTCTGAATTTGTCAATGACATAAACCACGACAAGTAGCTCCTTTCCATGGTCGTGTAATTTTGTTGTGTGGGGTCAAGCGCCTTGCTAGCGTAGTAGATGACGTGATGAAGCTTGTCCTTCTTTTGACCTAAGACTGCTCCCACTGCTGTGTCACTAGCGTCACACATAACCTCGAAAGGTAGGATCCAATCTAGAGGTTGCATGATTGGAGATGAGGTTAGGGCTTCCTTGATCTTGTTGAAGGTAGAGAGACATGCTTCGTCAAATATAAAGTCAACGTCCTTGTGCAAGAGATCTGTCATGGGTTTGGCT
>LTAE01010932.1:2115-16028 GCA_001647135.1 Pontederia paniculata
ATATATATATATATATATATATATATATATATATATGAGTTTAAGTAATATACAGCCAAAATATTTTGGCTACATTTTGCATACACACTAAAAAAGAGTGAGGTTCATCTCACTTTTTAAAGTGATGTGACATTATATTTTAAAAGAATTTAATGTTGGTGTACCCGGGTATACTATGTACCCTGTCTAACAAACCGTTAGATCTGAAATATACGATAGATCTTATTTAAGATTATTATTATTTATTTATTTTTTCAACTATAGATCTCAGATCTAACGGTTTGTTAGACAGGGTACATGGTGTACCCGGGTACACCAACATTAAATCCATTTTAAAAAGTGAAGTGAGTCCCACTCTTTATGAGTGTGTATGTAAGGTGTAGCAAAAAAATTTTAGCTGCACCTTACTTAACCTCTATTATTATTTTTGTTAAAATATTATTATATATTATACATTAACTGAATTTTGCCACTCTTCCAATGTTATGATCAAAGGAAGTTGTTCCAAATCCAACGATATGTTAGTTATGAAAAAAAATTATAATATATGCACGACAATATAAAGTTTGAATTCACTTAGGAAACATTGACCATGATTGTAATTTAATTTTAGAATTTGAATAGTCATATACATTTGTTAGAGTTTAATGCTGGTGGACTATATCTAATGGAGTGTATTGAAACCACACATAACTCAATAATGGAGTCTATTAAATTCTTTTTTGGAGAAAGATGGGGACATGTGAGGGGGCAACAAACAAAGCATATGAGCTTGTCCTTACCACTTGGTCCGTATATAAGTACCCATTTGCATACGGAAATGATAATATTTAAATACATGTATATAAGGGTATAGTTTGGGTTTACAGCATATTCATATAATTTAATAATTATTGTAAATTTTAATTTCACTAAGTTTTATTTAAATGATTGATTTTATCCGTCAAAAGACTATGGCTTATGCTATTAAACTGTATGAATTGAATATTATATCTATTTAATTACAAAGAAAATATAATATGTAGTTACTTTTCCAATGTTATTAAAGATGCAAGTCTAACAAGGAGGGTATAACAGTATGTAGCGCACGATAAGAATATCTATTAAAAATATGAATATATTTATATTAATAGTAGATAAGGATATACATTCTTTCTATTTTAATTTTTATTATGACCATTTAAATCGTTAATGATCAAGTTTTTATTTTTATTTTTTATTAATTTATTATAATATTTAATCATACTTATATATTATTTAAACTTATGTTTGAGCATTATATAACATTAAAAAGAGCAAACTTTAAACACTTTCACAACAATAATAGAATATGAATATTATACTTTCAAATCCTCTCAAACTTTTAAACAATTCCAATATTTAACACTGCTAAATTTTCTGTTATTCTATTTTTTTGTAAATTCAATAAAATTATTTTCATGATTTTCTTAAAAAGAGTAAATTTAATAGCGTTAAACATTTTGTATTAAGCGCAAGTGTTTCAAGGAAAAAGAAGTTATAATTTGGGAAAATAAGAAAAATATTTACATGATGGTGAACGGAACATAAAAATGAAATAAATGAAGAGAAAGGTGGGAGGCGGAGAGTAGAAATGGAAGGGGAGAGAGAGAGAGAGAGAGAGGCCGTATACGGAAGGGGTGATACGGCTGTCCGACAAGTCCTATGACCGCCCACTTACTGCGTTGGGACCTACGCCATCACCATCCCCTTCCCCAACGTCCTCTTGTCGCCTCTCTCTCTCTCTTCGTCTTCCATGACCACCCTCACTTTTGCCCATTTTCACTCTATTGCCACCTCCGTTTACATTTTTTGTTTACTTTTTCCTAAATTAATTAAATTTAATTAATTAAAAATAATAATCTTGAATTTGATATTTAAAATCGTTAAATTTTTTAAAAGATTATCTTGCCGCTCCATACTATTTAACCATATATCAATAAATTTTAATATTAATAAGTTATTAAAAAATAATTTATAAATTTAAATATTAATAACTTACTTCTCAAGTATTCATTTCACTCGAAATAATTAATAGTATTGAATTTATTTTAATTTTATTTTTCACATTTATTAACTTTTTCACTCTAAAAAATGAATTAATAAAAGAATAAAAAACTATGAAACAAATAAGAACAATCTCGACCGCAAATGTTGAATGGACAGAGTCATTTATTTTATCTTCCACATTTATTTTAAATTTTAATGAAGGTGAATACCATTCATTGTAAAACACATATTATTAACTCATCTATTTTTAAATTTATAATTCAAATTAATATAAACTACTTAATTAATATAAAATATAATATAATTTTAAATTATTTAGTCTGTATCATCAATTTAAAATAAACTTATTTTAAAATATATAAAAAGTGTTTCACCTCCATTAAATTTCTTATTTTATTCTATATTTTTATTTAAAAGGTTAAAAAGTGTTGCAAAATATAAAATAACTTTAAAAGTTAATTAAGTGAAAATATTTAAAAGAGATAAATGACTAATATTAAAATTTATAACTACTTCGATTAAGGAAAAATCTTTTTATTTAACAAATATTATAATTTTTTATAATCACAAAATGAATTAACATTATTCATATCATATTAAATGAGTCTTTTATATTATTTTTTTTCCGGTGTATTCCGCTATTAACAATGTTAGAAAATTGATATTGCTTTCAGCATTTTTTAGTTTTTAAAATCTTTGAGATGTAAAAGATCTTTGTAATTGACGTAATAATTTTATACTACAGCATAAACTGGAAAATTATTCCATAAAAAGAATAATAAAATAATATATAAAGTTCACTTTATTTTATGCTATATATATTCATTATTAAAATGAACAACATGTAGTAAACATGATCTGGATCGTTGGATACGTATGTCTTAAATTTTCTAAATTTTTAGTAATATAAAATGGAAGCTGAAATATCTAATAACAAAAGAAAATAGAAAACAATGATATAATAACTTAAGAAAATAATATATTTGCAATACGTGGAAATTTAGTTACGATGTCCGACAACACAAGAAAAAGAAATAATGAATGAACATATGGAAATTAAATGTCCGCAAGTAAGTTCATATAGTATTAACCTTAAATAGATAATTATTTTCTTTTGCGTATCAAGCCAACAATTAGATTTAATTATTTTTATTTTTTTTATCAGCTCGAGACTCTCTTAGCACATGATTAATTCGAAATTAAGATAAAAAATAAAATAATATTTCTCTGATTAAATTGATAACTTCGATGCTCGAATTCGATACTATTAATTCTCTATCACTCAATTTAAGACATATTTTATTAATCAATTAAATTTAATTAGTTTAATTATTTTTGTTATACTAACTGAGGAAAATATCTTTTTAATAATATAGTATAGACATTTAAATTCAAAATTATAAACTTTCATATTTTTTATGATATTAATAATTATAATTATCTTACTAACAATATGATCAGGTTAATCTTTTTGACATCATGATAATTTTTTAAAAAGTTTTCAATAAAAATAGTTTGGCGTAGTGGCAGTTTGGTAGATAAGATCAAGATGAAGGGTACGTTGGTGAGAAAACCAAAGTCGGCGACGTTATGGGAACAGAAGGCTATGAGTCTTGTCTTGTCTCTCTTCCCTTCGCCCGGACATCGTCACGCGTTACCACCACGACCCTTCGGTCTGCTTCTCCACCTCCACCACCTCCACCTCCACCTCCCTCGTCTCTCTCTTTAGCTCCGATTCCCAAGCGCTGTCCCTAATCCTGAACACCTTTCGAGCTCTGGATCCAACTCTCCGGCGCCGTCGCTGGAGGAGCGAGTCGCCGGAGGTTTTCTTTGCCGGATAAAAAAAGTGGTCCTTTTATTTAGATTTCGACCCGGCGCAAGCGATTTTTTTTTCTTTTCTGCTGTTTTCTTTTTTTTTTTGTTTCGGGTGATTTGTTATTCTGAGTATTGGTTCAAAGTTGTCATCTTGGATCTGATAGCTTCCTTGGATATGATCCTTTTGGGGGCGCAGGAGAGTTGGGAGTGGGTATCTTGCATGCTTCTGGGCGAGTAGCAAAATGTAGGTGAAATGGAGAGGAAACAGACATCGATCTTGCTTTCTTTGCTCGATTCACTCGATAAAGATTCCAACTTTATTGCTTTCTCAGCTTAATCTGATACCTTCGCCTGAAAAAAAAGAACGTTCTGATATTTAAGTTTCCCGGCAGTAGAATTCGCTCTGTTTTAGTTAAATTTGTAATTTTTATCGCTTAAGCCTTGGTTCATAATTGAGAGGGGCTTAAGTTAAGTGGCCCTAAGAAGAAGTGGTGGCAAATTTATGCTGTTTTTTTTTCACCATCATAATCCATTACACTTAGATTTGTATCTGTTCAATTGAGCATTGGCACACAATTCAAATGAAGGTCTTGGATTGCTTCAGAAAGGAGAATTCCATTAGGAGTAGTCGATCGGAGAGGAAGTTTTCGCTGGAGAGGAGGCTCTCTCTGGGAGAGTACAAGAAGGCTGTTTCATGGTCCAAGTATTTGGTGTCCTCCGGTGGGGCAATTAAAGGGGGGAAGGAGGACCAATGGAGTGCAGATATGTCACAATTGCTAATTGGGAACAAGTTCGCCTCTGGACGGCATAGCCGGATTTACCATGGGTTATACCAAGGGAGGGAGGTAGCTATTAAGCTGATGAGCCAGCCGGAGGAGGACGCATCACTGGCCACCATTCTAGAGCAGCACTTCACTTCAGAGGTTGCACTGCTGTTCCGACTCCGGCATCCGAACATAATTACGGTACTACTTCATGTCTCCAGATTAATTAATACATTCTGACCTTGGTCTTTTGCAGCATTTGTGCATTTGAAGGATAGAATACTTTTGAGACACTTGTGTGTGTTCTTGGTTGCATGGGCAGATGACTGTGATGGTCTTCATGTACTAAAGAACAATGTCCTTATTTGTTTTTACGTGACATAAAAAACAAGCTTACCTTGCCATTTCCTTTGTTAATTCATTTCTAGTATATTTATTGTTGATGCATTATTGATGCTCTAGTCGGTGACTTGTTAGATCCTCCATCCTTTTCACCCTTTTGGATGGACCATTTGCCACCTGCAGTGGGTCAAGGTTTAGGTGTGACCACCGTAATGCTATCAAGCATTATAATTTACTTTGGTAAACTGGTGGTTGTAACTAGTGACTCCATTCTTTGATCGCTCAGCCTGGGGCTTCAGCAATGCAACCGTGGTGGAATCCTGTTACTATTTTCAATTAACATTAGGTGCACAGATGAAGATGATGCTACTGTTTTTAATTATTTCATGCTTTCTATTCTTTTACATGGGAGACTCATGGGCTTAGTACATGGGAAAGTAAGCTAGAAATAAAAAGCGCACTGGAAGTCCACAATTAGAAACAAAGGCAAGACCTTCTGGTCTATGTGCGAGATATATGCTTCTATACCCCAACAATTATTTCACGTTTATCTCATGGAAATAGCCCGTTTCAAAATAATGCATTCGTCTAAATAACAACAGCTGTAACTTTTAGCCTGCAAACTTTCATTTTTTGTGTTCTTTTGGCAATTTGTTTACCCAATAATTCTTCCAATCGTGTCAAATGCACTTTTGTGGCTTGAATTGATTATTTATTGCATCTTTTTAAATTTTGTATATTGGTTTATTATGTGAATAAATATACTTTATATATTTTTTATTGTTTCAACTAGGAATGTTAAATATGCTGTTTGTCCTCTTAATAATTGGCACCCTTATTATTTGCTACACCATAAGCATATGCTGGAACTGGTGTCCCTGGTTCCAGTGAAGTAATTGATGAATAATTTTACTTCTCAAAATGAAGCTCAGGCAATTGTATATTACTAGGCATTCATCTGTCATCATTTTTATTCCAATATTTATTATGAGTTTTTTTTTTCGAAATAACTCTTGTTATGAGTTACTTCCATTTGATTACTAACTTGCTATAAAAACGTTGAGGTAGCTCCATTTGATCCCAATTCAATTGCTTATAAGGGTTTGCTTATGAAGAGAGGTAAAATTCAGTGAAAGCAATAGTCTCTCATGTGGGGTACTAATGTAATCCAGTAGAACTTGAGTAACGTTGTGCTCTGCATTGTGAATCACAAACTATGTTCACTTCTTGGGTCTAATAGGCAACCATGCAGATATTTTCAACACCGAATTATATGTGGCTGTTGATTTTTCATTCACTATTAACCCTGCAAATCTAGCTTTCCCTGTAGAATCAAGATTTCTTCTTTTACATAATGCTCTCTCATTAGCTAGAACCGGGTATTGTTATCTTATGACTTTATCAAATAGCATTGTCCACCATTTCAAGCAATATTTCAAGTTTTTTGAGTATTTTTTGAACCATAGCTTATTGTTATTGTGTTCATATGCTGCTTGTTCTACTTCTGCTGGAATCATTGTCAATAGGTTATTCACTGCATAATAAGGATTTTGTTGTATAGTTTGTTGCAGCTTGCAAGAAACCTCCTGTCTTCTGTATCATCACAGAATACATGGCTGGTGGATCTCTCAGGAAGTACCTGCACAAACAAGAGCCTTACTCAGTTCCTATCAATCTCGTTCTCAAAATATGCCTAGACATTGCTCGTGGAATGAGTTATCTTCATTCTGAAGGGATACTTCATAGGGACCTCAAGTCAGAAAATATACTTCTTGGAGAAGATATGTCTGTGAAAGTGGCAGATTTTGGTATCTCATGCTTGGAATCTCAGTGCGGCAGCGGGAAGGGATTCACAAGTACTTATCGCTGGATGGCCCCTGAAATGATTAAGGAAAAAAGTCACACGCGTAAAGTTGATGTGTATAGCTTTGCCATTGTTATGTGGGAACTTCTTACAGCAATGATCCCCTTTGATGACATGACTCCTGAGCAAGCTGCATATGCCGTTGCTGAGAAGGTATGCTCTTTTTTCAGATTTTGGTGGCCTAAGTTGTGGCATCATTTTTTTTTCTGACGTAAAATTTAATTTGTCTTCAATTATCTAATATGAGGGATAACTGGGAGGTGATATTTTTCTATCTGTAGCAGAATATTTGGAACCAAAGATAAATGATCACATGGACTTGGCCTTAGATTAAGTAATCATGTCATATATTTAATGAGTCACGTTGCACAGCAATGCTGAACACAAAATAACTGACAGATGCGTGGTTCTTTTGCGTGCTGTTTTTCGGCCTGTTGTTTACTAGGTATTTGGATACAACTTTGTTCAGGATGAAATATATACTCTTTTCAATTCTTTTTTTTTCAATAAGAATGATAATGAATTTGTCTTCCTCTGAGCTCCAAAATAATGTTCTTTTTGTTCCTGACTTTCTTCTATTTCCCTATTACCATAGATTTTCTGCCTCTTTAACATATTCATAATGTTGCATTTGTTATGCAGAATGCTAGGCCGCCTTTACTGACATCTTGTCCAGTGGCTTTCAGCCATCTCATAAAACGTTGTTGGGCGACCAATCCTGACAGGAGACCTCAGTTCGACGAAATCGTCGCCGTACTCGAATATTATGAAGAATCCCTCGAAGACGATCCGTCATTTTTCTTAACCTACAAGCCTCAACAGCAAACATTTTTCACATGCTTCGGAGGCGTATTTGGCACGACTGCGCGGGATTCCACGGCCCTTGAAGCTTGAGTTTATGGAATTGTGAACATAATGTTAACTGTATCATATTTGCCACGATTGTTGATGTCTATGTCAGCCTCTTTCAAATGAAAAGAGGGCTGAGTATGTTTCTAGATGTTTTTTCTATGTCTAGTTTAATGTAAAAACATTGAACATGGTATGTAAGAATCTAAGATGTTGCCCTTTTAGTTGAAGCGGACACTATGTGTAAGGATAATCAGGCTATCTTGCAGCATGTTTTCATTCATACTATTTGTAATTTTGTTGAAAGAGGTCATTTCAAAATTGTATACATTAAATTAATTTGTGGTATAGCTAAGCACAAAAGACAGTTTGGCCGAGTGGTCTAAGGCGCCAGATTTAGGCTCTGGTCCGAAAGGGCGTGGGTTCAAATCCCACAGCTGTCAATTTTTAAAAATTTAATTTTCATTTCGTTCGATTTTCTTTTTCGATTTTCTTTTTCTATTTTCTTTTTCTATTTTTTTTCTATTTTCTTCTTTTACTTTTTCACTTCTTTATTATTTTCTTTTCCCTTTTTTGTTCTCTTTCTATATTAATGAATTGAATCCAATAAAAAGCTCCACAATGTTCATGCTTTCTTCTTCTTTCTAAAATCTTGATGCTTATGGGTGGCACAATTTAGAGCCACATTATGAGCTCTTGATTCGGCATTGCCAAAGACCATATTATTTGCCTAATCACATCATAGCCCCCTAGACATCTCTATGATTAATCTTGCCGTTCTTCGCGTAATGATAATTTGCAAAAGATTCCTGCACTATTATAAAATCTTGATGCTTATGGGTGGCACAATTTAGAGCCACATTATGAGCTCTTGATTCGGCATTGCCAAAGACCATATTATTTGCCTAATCACATCATAGCCCCCTAGACATCTCTATGATTAATCTTGCCGTTCTTCGCGTAATGATAATTTGCAAAAGATTCCTGCACTATTAAAATTGATACCATTAATAATTGATAATGAATTATATCTTTTAAGTTTAGTTGACATAATTAATTAACAAATTATGTTTCATGGTTGATAAAAAATAGTAGTCTCAAATTTAATTCATATACTTACTAATTTGGTTAGAATTTAAACACATCAATGAGTCTAAATCTGAAAAGAATCTTACCACACAACAAGAACTATGTGAACCAAAGGCATGAAAGGTATGAGAGTCATGGTTCAACTTATGTTTGCAAAATCAAAATTTTACCTAAAATATGAAAGCGGTGGTAACATGAACAATCAGAAAATTTGATAGAAAAAATATTAGAGCTGAAACTCATCTTTTTTAAAAATATGTATAATCATTATTTTAAACTTTGATATTAGAATAAATACACTATTCTTCAAAGAAAAATCAACTAAAATATGAATTGTTTTATCTAAAAAAATCACAAAATTAACAAAGGAAATAAATATACAAGAGAAGGGGAGGTTGAGGCCTTGAGGGTAATGGTAGGTGAAAAAAGTAGAGAGAGAGATTGGAAATAAATTTGTAGAACAAAAAAGTATGGCTCAGACTGCAAAGAAAAAAATAAGGAGAAGTTAAAATTGAATTATACATCTTCTAATAGCTTTAAGCTTTAAAGATAGTATCCTTTCCTTGAAATACCTTCATTTAGGATCATGCAAGATCCTTTCCTTGAAATGGGAGAACCTGTCACATTATACTTGTTGGAGGAAGGTGAAAACAAAACAAAACCCTACTTGCACTATTTTGACCAATATCTTGATGTTTGCTTCACTGGTTTTTTCCTTCGGCCACTTCTCACAAGTAGGAGCATTTGGTCCCACAGCCCACTCTCCTTTTTTTTCTGATGTAATGGTCAATCCAAAAGTTCTAAGATACGTTCCAGCCTTATCCTTTGCAAAAAAATAGGAGTACGACATTTTTTGTAGCTCAATATTATATATATATATATATATATATATATATTATTGTATAATTCGATATATTTTATTGTTAAAAATTAATTTGTCATTTATGATAAAAATAATTTAGTAGTCATGTACAATGATCGAATACGCTGACACAAGTTGAAACATTGCTAGAGGAGTCAACAAATAGTGAAATCAAATTAAGTTAAGTAAACAAATTGTCAAGCTTATTGGTGACAAAAATTATATATATATATATATATATATATATATTATTGTATAATTCGATATATTTTATTGTTAAAAATTAATTTGTCATTTATGATAAAAATAATTTAGTAGTCATGTACAATGATCGAATACGCTGACACAAGTTGAAACATTGCTAGAGGAGTCAACAAATAGTGAAATCAAATTAAGTTAAGTAAACAAATTGTCAAGCTTATTGGTGACAAAAATTATATATATATATATATATATATATATATATTATTCAGCAATATTAATTTCAGACATCATATATAGACTGTATCAGGTGTATTATTTTTCGATTTTAGAGGAAAGTTCATGGTGTATTATAAAATGTTTAAAAGACTCATTAGCAATGATAAACAAATTTAATTTTAACAATCTGCAATTAAATTTTTGTTCATGCTAAAAAGATCTCATAGTTATTCTAATAATTGGAGTGAATTTTTTTTATCCACTCGAAATTTTCGATGTTCAAATTTATTAATAATTATATAGTCGAGGTAAAAAATAAAATGATATTTTTTAATTAAATTATCAACTTCATAAATTTTATTTAGAACTATTAAATTTCGTATAACTATGTTAATTAATTGTGCTAAACAATTGGTACATATAGTCGACAATGGTGGGATCTCACCAGTCTGGAATTGCTGTAAGTAGCACAAAGTCCAGCTAAGGGGAAAAAATGATTGAGGGGGAATGCTCATCATTCATAAATACTAGTGGAGTTGGTTGTAGACCTTGTGGCTGTGCTGCCTGCTGCCTGTATCAACTGTTTGCTGCTGCTGCTGCAAACAATTTTTCCATCTTATGCCAAACTTGGACCCCCTCCCTCTTGCTAAATTGGTGACAAAAATCAATGCTCCAAAGTGATAAGCTCGTGAGACTTGTGACAGGGCTACATGCAGCAGGATGAGGATGAGGATGAGGTGAAGATTGGCATGCATGCATAAATGCTAACAATAAGAATTTGTATGCAAAGCAATTAAGCAGCAGCAGCAGTGCATGCAGCAGGTTCACCTCCTTTTCAGCAAGCTGTTGGCCATGTCAAACATTGATTCAGGCATTGAAGGGGTGAGGTAGCTACTGTTGCTGTATCTGTGTAATTGTATCATTGTCTCAAAGGTAGGTAGATGGAGGCAGTGTTTAATTTCATGCTCAAAGGCCACCATGCATTAAAATTCACCTCCAGATCCATCTTCTTTACCTAACCAGAAGATGTACATATTGGCAGTGGAGGAGCTGGCGGTGTTCCTGTCAATTATTCGAAGTTAAATAATTAAATATGAATAAAAAGATAAATAAATTTTAATTTTGTTTAATTTGAAGTTAAATGGAAGTATTTGGAAAGTTGAGGTAAGTCAGCAGTACTGAGTAATGCAAAAGTTTATGAGGCAGAGCAAAAATAAGTTACTGTTGAGAGAAGAAAAATAAAATAATTTTTTTAAAAAAATATTTTTTAAATACAAATAAAAAATTAAGAAGATTGCATGTTTATATTTTTTATTTAATTTACCCATAACAATCAAGCTCCCACTTCTTTTTAATATTTTTTCCAACTCTTTGTGTTTATTCAGTTTTTTTCTAAATAAAGAAATAATAATTTAGGTATTAAATTTTGTCCATTTCTCCTTGCCATTCAGGTATTTATTCAGGTGTTATTCCAATTCCTATGGCAACTGAGTTCCAACGGCCAATGACCAAACACCATTTGAAGCTCCTGTTAAGTAAAAAAAGAATATTGGACAAAGTTTAGAATATTAAATATGAATTATTCTCACAGATGTGGCATTTTCTATCATAATAGATTCCATATATCCCTCCAAGGAAAGGTTGGCCGTTTTTTTTACAATCCAATCAGATAAATTCACATAGGGAGCTTTTGATTGTAAAATAAATATGAGAATAATCGTTTATTCTAATATTTTTTAACCAAGTGAGATATTTCATTTCATGTAATGCTTAAGGGTACAAGATGATTTAAAAAATCATTCTCATGAATAGTAGAGATATGGAATAATAGGTCTTATTCTTAGAATAATATACATCCTTCCAAACAAGCTCTCTTTGGGGATGTTTAGTTGAAAATAAAAAGAAGAATATAAGTTTATTCTATTTTATTTCAAGAAATAATTTTATTTCTATTTTATTTCAGGAAATAATTTTATCTTGCAATATGACGGGTAAAAGTGAAATTAAAAAAAATATTCTCATGAAAAGTAATAGTTTTTTTTGTTTTTAATCTTATTCCAAAGTTAAGATGCATGTAACAAAAATGAAATATCAAAGTTTTTGTCTTTACTCCACCATTATTTATTTTATTTATAAAAGTATACTTTAAACCATCATCATTATTAAAAAAAAACCTAAAACTACACTTGGGTGGTTAATGTCAAAGAAAGTTAAAACACATTCTTTAAATATTAAAGTACATATTTGTATGTTATTATTATTTCTAAGCGATAATAAGGAATGCAAATGTAACTGTATAAATAAAGTAATATAATTATTTTTAAAAAAAAAGTGAACGTGATGTCGAGTGAGAAACTTGGTAGTGTTAATGAGAGATAAGCGCTTTTTTCAATTTGACGGTGAAAATGACAATGAACTAATAATGGAATGTAACAAAAATAACTTCGATTAAAAGTCATAAGACATTTCGTAGAGGTCTCACCATCACCGTTCTCGGTAAAGTTATTTAAATAGTTAAATTTTAATGGATATTTGAATGAACCGGTGCAAGAATCTAAAGATAAAATATTTTTGTAGATCAATAAATTAATTGAATATAAAAATAGTCATATATGTTATGATGATGTATTTAAACATAATATTCAAAAATATTTTAATAGATACTAATAAATAATATAAAATTTATCTTAAGTACGTTTTTGTAATTCAAGAGAGGAGGGCAAAGCCAGAAAATAAAAAATGGACGGATGTCACGTCAAAAAGAAAACAAGGTTAAGTTAAAAAAAGAAAAAAAAATGATTTTTTTTCTTACGACAATCGGATGATAAAAGTAGAATTTCGAATCATCTAACTCCGAATTTTTAGCATCGAGATCAAGTTAAAACCTAAACTAGCTCTCAAACACGCCCAATAAAAATATTCAACTTTAACGAGTTAAAACTTGAGAAACTAACATATGATTAATTTAGTAGTTAATCAAAAATAAAAAAAATATTAAATTAATATTTTCATAAAACATATATGAGCCTATTAGTTTAACTAATGGTGTCAACATTATAACTTGACTAAGATAGATGTAATATTTTTTTTAAACAAATATTAAATAGATAATCCCTCTATACCAAATCCCCTCGGATAATTTAAAAATATCAATCCGATTGCCTAATATAATTAATAGCGTATAAAATTTTAAAGAGGTAACATAACGCCCCAGCCCCCACCACATGGCAGAATGCCCTCCTGGGTGCACTATGACGTACTTTATAATCTTAACTGAAAGATTGATTAAGAAGACTTGGTCAATTAAATGCGAAAGAATTAAAATTTTATAAAAAATTAAAACTCTTTCTATAACAAAAAAAAATATGCGAAAATCTTACATCAAATAAATAGTCTCAAAAGTCTAACTAGAACAACTCAATAGAAAGACTAAAGCAAAAGACACTAGTAATATCAACTAGACATGTGCAAAGTCAGTCATCACGAGCATCAACCGTCGCATGCACCACCAACATCCTGTACTGCAGACTACTCGCCTCCAGGATCCAAAACAGGGAAGAGATGTAATAGCCCAAACCTACATATGGCCCAGGGGCAAATTTCTTTTGAAAATTTGATGAACTAATGGGGCCATTTTGGAACTTATGCAGGGTAGGAAATAAATAAATAAAGTAAATCTGATCCGGCCGCTGGATCGATGCCACGTGTCCTGGAGAAGGAAAAGAAAAGGGCAGTTCCTCTTTCTTCTCTCTCCCGTCGTCTCTTTCCCCTCGCTCACATTTTCTTCTCCCCACACAAATCATCGTCGCCGCCTTCTTCATCACGGATTCGACACTGCTCGGACTCCGGCAGATATGTCACCGGCGCACAAGGGAAACCC